>JAZHYW010016722.1:0-43245 GCA_037355805.1 Ixodes ricinus
AACGGGCGGCGCGAGATACGAGCCAGTACAAACGTAGATTATAGTGGCTTACATAACGTCGAATAAACTCTGATTTCCGATTGGATTCGAAGTTCCAACCTCGTTCGAAATTCTCTAAAGCGCAGACTCCGGCGTTGCGGCCGTTTGGACCACCACATTTGACACGCAAACGTTGTTTTGCAAAAAAAAAAAAAAATTGTATAGTTCTTTTTTGTGTACTTTCGTCTCCAGCCACCTAGTACGTGTATCCGGTATGGGCGACGAAAAAATACTAAAACGTTTCAACTTGTAACTAGTAAAAAATAAGCAGGTGGCAAAACGATAATATGTGACGGTTACGCTTATATCCTAAGTGTCTTCTACTGGCGTGGCGACGGCAAAGCAATGTTTTTGCCCATACTGGAAGTGACGACAATTCAAGATGGCGACGCCCTTGAAGAAAGGGTCTATATTTTATAGCTTATTTCGAAGCTAGAAAAATTTTAAAAACAGAAATAAAGCGGCAGGTTTGCACTTTCAATGTCCTATATATCGGCCTGCTCTTCGTCTGAATACTGGTTTGCAAACTCGTTCCCCGAAGGTGTGGAGTAAAGCCCATCTATCCTGGGAAATGTGGCGCCATTCATTGTTGTGGAAATGCTCGAGACACGTACCGCGCGCCACTTCTTGGAAGAACATGACGTCTAGGTCTGAAATCTAGCTCAGTGCTGCGCTGTTCCGCCATGATCTTCTCAAGGGCTGCACATCGCACGTGCCTCGTGCATCGACGCACCTTGCTCAACTTTTAAAACATGAAGGGGTTTTAGTGTGAAGTAAAACCCTTCGATGTGTTTGCGTTTGTCTTGCAAGTTGCGTCAATGCGCCAGTGCACGAGGCCCGCGTCTCGAGCGGCCCTTGGAAGCAAATGGCGGCGAAGCATTGAAATGAGCGACCCTTGGAAGCGATGGCGGCGGAGCACCCGCTTGTTGCACGTGTCTTTGCGCGTTTCCACAACAATGGTCGGCGGTACTTGTAATAAAATACCACCAAGGGGCTTTAGTGTGAAGTAGAGTTCTGTATAGGCTCCCTACGGGAGCCAGAGTTGCGCGTTTGATTCCACGTGCCGCGTACCGCCCTCGCCGCTATTCGCCGAGATCCGATCACGTGAGGAGCCGAATCAAGTGTCGTGCCGCAAAGTAGACGTTGCACGCGCCCCGACAGTGACGTTCCCCTGCTTTTGAGCGCGCCGCGCGCCTCGAACGCGCGGCGCTGCTATTCGCCGAATTCAGTCACGTGAGGAGCTGAATCCACATGCCATGCATGAACGCGCAACACTGGCTCCCGTAGGGAGCCTATACAGGAACTCTAGCGTGAAGAACGCAAAAACGCCCAGAGAGAGGCTGGCGGCGAGCAGGATAAACGCGACAAATAATGATTTTAAGGGAATATACGAACAATAATGCCGTTTCAGTTCACATTTAGAAACAAACAAACTTTTTTGTTCGCTAGAAAAAGTATAAGGCAGACGAATGTTCGTTTTATTTCTCACTGAGTTTGAGCTTTCTGCTATGCATAGTTTATTTACCCGGGCTGAAATTCCCGGGCCTCTTTTTCGGAAATTTACTTATTTTGCTCTCTAGTGGCATTTTTCTAACCTTGGGAGCTACAGGCCTATACTACAGTGGCTTAAACGGGGTAGTGTAACGAACGAAACCGGAGAAGCGGCACAGCGTTGGAAGACGGCCGCGGGTGGCGCTGGCGCTTGCAGCACCTTCGTTCCGGCTATGGCTCCGGCTATGGCCGCTTGGCCAGCTTGGCTCCGATGGCTCCGATATAGCTCCGACCAGCTCCGGCAGCTCCGGCCAATTCGCAGCACTGTCGTCTGCTAGTTTCACATTTTTATTCACCTACAAACACAAATCATGTCGTGGGAAGTTTACTGGAAACAGATAATTGTTTCTGAGGTATTTATATTAGTTATGAAGCGTGTTAGGGTGCCTCTATCTTCCGGCCGGTATGGCACTCCGAACGAAGCTGCGGATCAAAGCGCCACCTACACCGTCTTCCAAGGAGCGGCCGTTCCTCGATGCATGGTGGAGGCTACGTGGTAACTACACTACGCCCTTTAAGCCACTGTACCTATACTTCTGTTTTATAAGTAGTGCATTCACTAGATTCTGACAAAGTTGCGCCAAGCTCAGTATGGTCGCCATTTTCGCTCATGGTGTGAGCGGTTTATCCTTGACTTCTCTATTCTGGTGAGCTGATTCGAAATCGGGGTGACAGTTTCTTTATAAAGAAATTTATTGTATCCTGAGATTTTGTTATTCACACACCAGCTAAACACGGACGCACCTTGCTGCTCCACTAAATGGAGCGCCGTTGCTTGCCAGCACTGAAAAATAATTTTTCTTCCTTGAAGAACAATTAAATTATTAGAGATCTGTCTAGCTAAGCATGATTGGTAAATTGCTTGCATACGCAGTGCCAAATGTGCTTATATTGGCGAGGAACGCTTTCACTACGATGGCGCTCCCTAGCGATCTTGGCACGGCTGGTTCAGATCGATCATTTCAAAACTTCGAAAATTGGAAAAGACCGAAATGGCGATTGCTATGACACCAGGGACTGGTCAGCCAATCGCCTTGCGAGGGTTTGGTCGTCTTTATGTTAGTATACGTTTGTGTCCTGCAATCATTCATGGAAGGCAATGGCGCTACTCTCTCAGGATCCAACTCCGAGATGTTTTTGTGGTACCCTCTTAGGGTTTCCATCCGTGACATCATGACAAGGATTTGCCTTGCCGTGGTGTCACGAGTTCTGACCCTGGCTACTAACCATCAAATGAGACAAGTAGAATAATGCGTTTAAAAGGCATAGTAGAAGCTAGGAGCCATCCCCTTTTGAAACCAGCACCGTCGAAGTTGATATTCTGACAATGCATTTATGCCCGTGATTTCGCCAATCGTGTAAAGCCGACTACAGCGACGTTTTTCGTCGCGGACGTAGCTAATACACCATTCCAATATTTACCAAATCATAGCTTTGCCTGCAATATTCACACCTCAGCACGCGCAGGTTTGTAGCTTCTGAAAACGTACATAGCGCGCGTCAAACCCACTAAACTCGTGGACTACTTTCTGTGGCATTTCAAAAGCTAAGAGTGCGCGTGCACAGCTTGGATGGGCGCTGAGGATGCGCAAGCGCACGCGTGCCCATAGCTTTGATTGCGTAACTACAAAAGCTGTCCACAAGTATAACACGCAAAATGGCATCCGTAGCTAGAAGCCGTTTTATGAAATGGTAAGTAAGCAGAGATAGAGAGAGAGAAGAAGAAAAAATATCATCATTATTATTATTAGTTAGACATATGCGAGTGAAGTGAAAATAGTAAAAAATAAATATAAAATAAAGAAGTGAAAACATATAGAACTTTTTTTAAAGTTTTGTTCTCATTAACAATACAAATCAAAGATCCGATGCACCTCAGTAATACGACAAACTATAAAAATAAACTTTTTACAGAAGCTACATGGCGGTGACATGCCTCCATGAAACAGAATAAAAACCTTGACGTTTATATAAAAATACACTGGTCATCTACCATCGGTAGAGAGAGCGTTGTTGTATTATTCACATTACACAGATATCATCCGTTATATTGCACTATACATGCTTAGTTAAAAAGGTTAGATACGTACACGGGGCCCATAATAATTTCCGCTCATTTTTTGGTGCCGATAACGGCAACGTAGAGGTGGGTAGATTAAAGCCCCTTTATACGGAAAAGTAGCGACATCCTTTGAAGAATTGCCGCCTGCTATCTTGGGCCAGACCAGGCGTCGCTACCGTCGACGCGCGGGTGTAAAAAAACAAAACATAAAGATAAAAGGTGTGCGCGTCAGAGGAGGAGTGAGAAGGAATGCCTATGCTGTTGGAGTGCAGTGCATGTTATGAGCTCACGTCGCCAATCAAACAGCGCCGACTGTGCAACGTCACGGCTTTCATCGTCTTTCCTTGAGCACATCCTTCGAGGCTGGTAGACCGTGACAGTGCGCTTTTAGCCTTTGTGTATGTATTTGCGTGTCTTTCAGCCTTTGGCGTCTGCTATCTTGGGCCACACCAGGCGGCGCTACAGTCGACGCGGGTGTGTAAAAAAGCAAAACATAAATATAAAAGGTGTGCGCGTCAGAGGAGGAGGAGGAAGATGTCGCTACCTTTTTTATTCAGGGGCATTAGGGTAGATATGTAAACCTTCTCGATATATTCCCCTTGAAGCCGAATGCGCTTGCACTACAGGTTTGGCAGCTTTCCAGTGTCCTGCTGGTGCCACTTTTAAGTTGTGCGTCACAGCCCCGCCTGGACAGCTTCTTCCGACTCATCAATGACACGCGGGGGGGGGGGTCGTGCCAAGCAAGTCGGGTCGTACCCAAGCAGGACCAAACGTCCGGCGGATCGCACGACGCGTCGAAAAAATGGCATCACCCCATCGGCCCCGGCAAATCACGACTTCACGTGGACGCACGCGACATCGTAATGAGTCCGATGCCTGATAGACTTCGACTTTTTTCCGACGCGCCCTTACGCAGTCACTGATAAGTTGGATGCAGCTGCCCAGGCGTAGGTATGACGCTCTACTTAAAAATGGTAACGGCAGGTCACTAAAAAACTGCTGCACCGATGGTGCAGGTGCATTCGGCTACAGGGGGAATATATCGAGAAAGTTGTCATATCTACCTTCCTCTAACTTGCCGGTATCGGCAGCGAAAAAACAAGATCATTAAAAAACACCCCTCGTGCCAAACTCATAATGCACTGTGAATTATGTATACAATGAATATTGCATACATTAGGTTGCATTAAAACCACAAAGACAATCTGAAAAGAAGGGTCAAACTACAGGCCGTGTTGTTTGTACCCTTTTTGTTCACTCGTATCTGTGTTTTTTTCTTTGTGTGAACGTTGCTCTAGTTACACAATATACTAAACAAACACTTCACACAACAGTAGAATACAGGACAAGGTCTTTTCTACCTCTGTGTTATCAATAGAGTGACATAGATCTGCATAACTATTTTACAGCATGCAGTTGTATCTTTTTAACTCTACACTAAGGCGGAAGACGTGCTGACATCGCTCAAACTGACGGACGTTGAAAAAGTTAACTACGATGCCGTGATGCGAGCATTCGCGAAAAACTTCCTGCTGCGTACGAACGTTATCTACGAACGGGCCAAGTTCCATAGGCATAAACAAGAGGCAAACGAAACTGCCGACGACTTTGTCGAAGACTTCTACAAGATGACAGAGACGTGCGACTACAGGAACTAGAAAGAAGAGGTAATAAGAAATAAACTCGTTGTGAGACTCAACAATGTCATGTTGAGTGAAAATTTCCAGCTCAACGCAGACCTGACATTATAAAAACCGCCATCGCCACGGAGCGCAATTCAGAGACAGTGAAGCAGCAGCTAAAGAAACTGCGACCACTATACGCAGTAAAGCGCGACCGTCGGCGAGGTCCACACTTCTGCGTGGCGTGTCAAAAGCAACAAGAAGCAACCGTTTCCCACCCGTGAACTGTACCAAGGAGTTCTCTGTCCATGCAGCTGGTGCGGCTCTACTACTCGTCCACAATCGCGCGCCAAGTGCCCAGCAGCTGAGAACATTGGCAATGGGTATGGCAAGAAAGGACATTTTACGTTACTCTGCCTGTCAGCGAAAAAGAACCACTCAAATACACAAAGCCATGTTGCACCTCGAGGAGGTCTACTCTCCTCGTAGATTCCTAAAGTTGAAGGCGCTGCTGGCAAATGCAGACCAGAGTCTGATGCAGACTAAATTCCTTTGATAAAATTCACGCTTACAAGTACCGCCAACCATTGTTGTGGAAACGCGCAAGACACGCGCCAGGAGCGGGTGCTCCGCTGCCATTCGCTTCCAAGCGCCGCTCATTTCAGTGCTGCGCCGACAACTGCTTCCAAGGGCCGCTCGAGACACGGGCCTCGTGCACTGGCGCACTTGACGGTACTTACAAGACAAACGCAAACACATCGAAGGGCTTTAGTCCAGACAAATAATGTGGGATCGGTGGCCGAGTCAACGTTACTGGAGCTTGCTCCAGTAACGTTGGCCGAGTGAGCTAGCGCACACCAGCTCGGAGCACGTGGAGCGAAAGCTCGCGCTGCAGAATCCAGGGATCCTGGGTTCAATCCCCACCCCTGCCTGTTTCGATCTGGATGAGCATCGTTGCGTGCGGTCGTGTATCACTACTGCGTGGTACAGGTTAAATACTCCAGGCTAGCGGCTGTACTGCACTGGCTATATTGCTCGTCTACAGCTGAGAGACAAGTCGCCAGTTGAGGCAGACTAACTTCAAGCAGTATAAACACACACACAATCACAAATGAAGCACGCTCGCCAAGGTATCTTTGACAAGCTTGCTGTAACTCGGTGCTTTTGAAGTAAGCACGAGCGATTGTAAGCCTGTCAAAGATACATTGGAGTGCGTGATTCATTTGTTTGAGGCGTGTCGGTGTTGGTTGTTTCTATTAGTAACTCTCGTTGGACTTGGGCTTGAGCATAGCGATCCTGCAACTGCCCAGAGCGGTAGTACAACCGGGAGCTCGAGCTATTACTTCGAAGCATGCTCTATCATAATCATCATCGTAAACTTTAATATTCGAAAAGTGAAAGGACCTTGCGGTCCCTGGTCGGTGCCTTTAGTACTGCAGGGCTCGGTTGGCCGTCCAGATTCGGCGGGCTCACTCAACCAGTCGCTGCTGGTCCCCGAGCTTTGTGCCGGATAGGGCCGCCTCCCAGGAGGAAAAGGTAGGAGAAGGAAGGGGGGGTGATACCCTCACTGGGGGTGGGGGGAGAATTCCCAGATGGAGTGGTACATGTTGGTGCAACCTGTACCAGGAGCAGTACAACGTGGCCGCGGTAGGTAAAGCCTGGGAAAAATTGCGCCATTCATTCTTGTGGAAATGCTCGAGACACGTGCCGCGCGCCACTTCTGGGAAGAACATGGCGTCTGAAATCTAGCTCAGTGCTGCGCTGTGTCGCCATGATCTTCCCGAGGCCTGCACGTGGCCCGTGCCTCTTGCATCGACGCACCTTGCGCTACTTTTACAACATGAAGGGGCTTTAGCGGTAGGCAGCGGTAACGATCTTCTAAAGGCTCATAAACAGTTGTGTTTGAGAGCGTTTGTGTGTGTTTGACTGCGTTGCAGCTGCGAAAAACCAGGACATCCCTGCTTCGTATGTCGCGTGCCAAGATACTCTTCCACGCTTCATACGAAGCATAGATGTGCAGGTAACTCGCTTTCGTTTCTTGGCGCAGCGCAGTCAAACGCACTAAAACGCAACTGTGTGCATGGGCATTCAAACACCCTATTATGCATGGCATTAATTCTTACTGTTCGTCAGAATCTAGTTTCGGCAGCGACTTGCAAGCATCGATGTTTCCCCGGTGTCATCAAGGAACGCGACCGCTTTCACTGATGTAACGCATAAAACCAAAATATTCGTTTGTAGGGAGGTATGTTTTTATTTGTGCTCGTAAGAGCAGGTGCCACAGAGAGGCATGTAGCCCGTACAATCAATGCCGGAGAGGCCCGTATAGGGGGTGATAATGATAATACAGTGCAATATAATGTGGGGCACTGATAATGTACTGTGAGGCATCACGAAGGAGGGTCTAAGTTGATCGCAGGTGTGTGGCAGCTTCGCGACAAAGTTGCGGAACCTCGGGTCGGTCACTAATGGGCACGTTAGTTATTCTTTTTTGCAACGTTCAAAAAGTGCCAACCAACGGAGCCATCAATTGTAATTTTGTTGTGTGTATGTTTATACAGCGGGAAGTTAGTCAGCCCCGAGGGCGTCTGGTGTCTTCGTTAGAGATGAAAGCCACTGCTTGTCTGACGTATTTAACGTGTCTGACGTTAAATTTAACGTGCATCACGTAATGGTGATACATGACAGCACACCGGTACGATGCTCATCCAGATTGAAATGGACAGAGGCGGGAGATAGAATCTACGATCAGTGAGCCTTACAGCGCGAGCTTTCGCTACACGTGCTACCGATCCCCGAGCCCCCGAGCAACCAGACATCGCGGTCGAATTCGAGCTCAAGAGAAAAACAGCAACAACAATAAAATCTCCGGTTTGAGGCATTTAGTACTTGTGTCGCCATCTCGTTTAACACATTGGAAATAAAATTAACAGGGTAATTTTATTTACACAAATACGCAAATACAACATTATTTTGCTTTCTCGTCGTGGTTTTAAAATTAAGACTAGAGGCACCCCTAGTGCATACGGCCAAGCGTTTTGTCCCGTTTGTCCTCTAAACAATTGTATTTTCAAAAATGCTTCAAAACGCGCTCAAAACAGTCAAAACGGTCATATTTCAGGATTTTATTAAAAATCTCCAGCGCTCTCAAGGAAAAATTCAAGGGCCGTACAACCTTCATTACGTCTTCATAAGTAACCTCCAAAAGAATGAATACTCTCGTGCATTCCTGAAACTCAGGTTTGTGTAGCGAAATTTGCCCATTGAGTGACGAGCGGTTGAATCCGCGGCCGCATTTGGAATATGAGACTCTAAGAAGGTGGCGGACACGTTGATCGTCTGCGAACGTCTACGCCTTTCCTCCTGCTTCCCTCCTCGCTACGCGAAAATGCAGCGCATGCGTACCTGCAATCAATCTCCGCAGGTGGTGTCCGCCATTAAATTGAAAACGCTCCCCATGGTTTGAGGTGGACTCTTGTCAATCTAGGCTACCTATCCTGCCGCAACGAAGGTAGCGCCCCCACCCTGAAGAAACGGCGGCGGCGCGCGGCCTAACTGACGACAGCTCCCTTTTATTTTCCTCACGTCCAACAGGCGTAGACGCATGCAGGAGGCATTGGCGATACCGCCTTCATATTACAACATCTGACGTCCCAGTTCTCAAACTTGCCACTAGAGTCTCTCAACCTCCAGCTACCAAATTTAAAAATCGAGTAAGTCTGTGACGAACAATTATGTGTGGCATGTAATATGTATTACTAGTTCAGACGCGTCTATTAATTTGTTGAACCGATTTTGAGGCCAAAACAAACGCAGGGCGTATCATGTCCAAAGCGTCTCAGAGCCACGAATAGGGAAGTGTCTGGCCATCTGTTGTCCTCGGTGACCTTTCTTTGCCTTTGGCTCCTTCCACAGAAGTGACATCGCGCTTAGCAACCGCCTGGCAACGCAAGACGTCGTGCGAGCGACGCGCGCCTGTCCGACATTACCGATCCCACATTCCGCGCGCGCGCATTTAGAGTCATATGTATTCCTGTGCACCGACCTTCGACCTTTTGAAGGTTTCTGGTCAGAAAAATGGTCGGCTGTTGTGCCGCTGAATGCTGACAAAAATTAAGTGCGGGCTCACGTCAGGTTTTCTACTTTTAAAAATCAAAACGCTTTTGTCTTCATTTTTTTATAGGATAGAGTTATCACCACAGTTGCGATTATAGCAGACGGGTTTCTAGATAATGGTCAGTCGATGTGGAGCGCAAGTTCGTCTGCTTCTTTGAAGGAGTTACGGTGACGTCAGAACGCCGAGCTCTGATTGGCTCTGCTTGAAAGATAGTGGGTAGACCTCGAAGCAAGCATCCCTTAAAGTCTACCCACTATCGCTTTATTTAGAGCCAATCAGGCTCGGCGTCATTGACGTCACCACAACCCCTGCAGAAGAAGCGACGAATTTGCGCTCGGCGTAACTTCGATCCCATGGCACACGCTCAAGAACTAACTGCTGGCTTGATGGAGCCATTATGCTGATACTGCCGTGATCAAGACCATAATGTGACTATTTGCAGCGAAGCAGGGACATTCCTATGCTATACGCTGTGCAGTTTTTCCCTGCCTTCTTTTCCAAGCCATGAAGCGAATAAATTGAAACTTCAGTTGATGCCTTCCAGTAAATGTTGCTTTACGCAAGAAAAAGCTATTTTTTATGTTTTGTCTCCACGTTCATCTTTATCTACTCAAATGATACCGGGATCTCAACACTGTTACGAACGACCAATCAGCTGAACTTATATTTATCATTTCAAAACGAACTAGCTTACCATTTATGGATAGTCGTCTAAAGCAGTTATCGAGAGTTCTGTCTACGGGATGAAAAACCTCGATTAAGGTTCGCGGTAGGTATGCACGGGTCGATCATCCTACGTCCGGAGTATCGCCTCGAGAGAAGTCATTTATCTTGTTTGACAAGCTGGCGTATAATAACAATTTCTCGCAAAACAAAAGTTAACTTGAAAAGATCTCGTGTGAAGGTGGCATTCGGTAAAGCATTGACCTTCTGTCTTCGCTCGCTAACCCGAAAACTCTACCGAAATTTCGTCGGCTAGGAATCTGAACTTGTTGTCGTTGTACACCCCTCTCAGAAAACGGAAGAGAGTAACTAAAACTGAAAATAACAAAAATTTGCGCGACGCACCGAGCTTACGCGAAGCCTACGAACGTGCTGGTGTCACCACGCTTGCGGACGAATAATTGACAAGGCTACAGAGAACTAAGTTACTGTAGTTCCTCAATAATCACGAGACAGCATAAATTCTGCTTTAAAAATAAAATGCAACAGTCATGCGTTGGAGAGAACCGAGAGCCCAGCATACAAGTATAGCGCTCCAGCGCCGGTTTGGGCTCGAAGATGGTGAACTGTGAATAGCCATGCCGTTCCCGTGACGTGTCAGTCCAGACATGTACGTAACGCGTTACAAGGAACGAGTTACTTATACCTGGTTACTATTTTCGGTAACGAGTTACGTATTTAGTTGCTTTTTCAGAAAAGGAACGAGTAACGGTATTTAGTTACTTTTAAGGCCAAGTAACGAGTAACGGTATCTCGTTACTTTTGAGGAGTAACGTGTACAACACCGCTTAAACGGCCTTGTTTTTATTCTAGCCTTAGTATGTGTCTATTGCGACAAAGGCGGATGGAAAACCCGAAAAACAAATAAACAGTATGATAATACAGCAACGTATATCGCTGAACACGTCAGTCGAACAGTTCGACTGACGTGTCCAGCGATAAACGTTGCTGTACTGAACTCTACAGCTGGGAATGTCCTTCACCCAGCGAGCACAATCAGGTTCGTTGATTGAACCTTCTAGGACCGGGTACGGACCGAATGTAAACCCAGAGGTTGCAAACACGGGAAGGCACATAACCCATTACCCGCTGTCCTCAATGAAGGCGCAGTTCCCGAAGATTCACCAGCTCTTCCTGAAGCACAACACTGCCGTTCCTTCGAGCGCGTCAGTAGAACGACGCTTCAGCGTCACCGGAAATGTATTTTCAAGGAAGCGGGGAAACATAACTGACGAAAACTTCGACAGGCAGCTGCTGCTTAAGGGCAACGACTACTAAAAAGAGAACAATAAACCATGAAACAAAAACAGCTGTGTATTTGGTCGTCAAAGTAACGTGAAAAGTAACTCGTTACTTTTGAGGTAACTCACGCGTTCCTTTTGAGAATCGGTAACGAGTAACGTATTTAGTTACTTTTTGAGCGAGTAACGAGTAACGGTATTTAGTTACTTTTTTGGGGTAACGTGTACATGTCTGCGTGTCACTAACGTAGTTGACGAGCTGTCAAGCAGAGCCACGCCTGTCGGCTCTAACTCTTCCCCGTTCAGAAGCGGATTATTATCGCTCCACAGGAATTTAGATCGCAACATTAATCGACAAGAAGGCAGAAGAAGGAAGTACGATACAAAACAAAGCTTTGTTTAGCTTGTCAGTGACTCTGGATGAACCATAGTGTTCTACAGAATTCATGGACGATTTCACATTCATTCCCATTCAATATTCGTCGTGGGTTTATTCTCTCGCCAAGTGCGCTCATTTCTGGCTATATCTTTCTCTAACAGTCTTTTCCGGAACATTCGAAACAGAGTCGAACAAAACGGCGCGCGAGAATTGCTATTATATACACGCAGCCATACCATCACGGTTCTTACGCAAACTAGATGAAAAAACAACAAATAACCCTTAGGGCAAAACCCCTGAGGGACCCATGAGCACGCACCTGGTATGAAAATAAAACATACAGATACGCAATAATTAGAGTGGCCATTAAAATTAACGTCCGGGGGAGGGGGACAGAAATAGGTGGGGAGGAGGAAAAGTTTTCCACTGTAAGGCCACTTCACGGACGCTTACGAGTCACCTGAACCAGCCTGGTTTCAGACGCACATCAATTGCATTAGCGGGATTGGACGCCGCGATACGTGGAGCTCGCGGTCACGTGGCACCCCTCCTCGACGCTGCATTGGATAGGAAGGCTCGTAGACTCAGCAGAGGTCCAGTTTAGGGAGGGACGACCACCCCTCCGTCTCGGCAGCGAGAATAAGAGAGTGTGTGAAGGAAAAAGAGAGAAAGAGCGAGAGGAAGAAAGCAAAAGCGGACGCGACCACAAACGAGGAATTTATGGTTGCCGTTGCGGTCGCACGGCGCATTCCTGGCGGCGCTCTATTTTGAGAAGCCATAAAGTATGCCAGTTCCGGCGATTACTCTTAAGTAATATCTGAGCTCGTATACATACGTAGATAGAAACACCTAGGCGCATATTAAGGAGTGTTATGATATGCTGCCTGGTCGCAGAACGATTTACAGAAGACGCTGTCGGGGATGGCTGGCTTAGAGAGCCTAGATGTACGAGAGGGAGCAACTCAAATCGTGAAAAGCGTTTGGAATTTCGGGGCGGACGCCTCCTGCTCTGTTTGGGCGCATGTGCGCGTGCGTGCGTTGTCGAGTGGCGGGCATGATAGCCGGAGGGGAAGGGCAGAGGCGCTTGCAGACGATCGACAAGTTCGCCTCCTCTCTGCGGCGTGTATTGCAGACGCGGTTCACAGATCCACGTGAATCCGATCAAGCGGTTGAAAACACTCCGAAATACGGACACTCTAGGCTGACTCGCTAACTGCCGTTTTTGCAACGCTCCTTTTCCTCATAACCACAAAAGGGCGAACGCAACCGCCCCCTGTGCGCAATTGAGAAAGAGGGAGCCGAGCGCGTGACAGTTTTCTCTACGGCAAAAGTTTGCGGCGAAGGTAGGTTGTCACGTGACTCTTTTCGACGTTGTGATTGGTTCGCTGGGGCCGCAGCTAACAGCTCTTTGCCAGTCATGTCGAAACGCAGCATAGCAGACGGTGCTTCCGACGGTGGCTTTATCGGAGAGTGGCGCGCCGTCGGCGGAAGTCTAAAAGGAGCACCGGGAAGGTTTTTTTTGTTTGATATTTTTAAGAATTACTGAATTTGTCACTGACAATTATTTAAGAAAAATATGTGAGGGTCGTTTGTTTTTTTTCAGCTGGAAGACACGTTTATTATGGGAAAGTGCGGTTGAGTTTCCACCCAAGCAGTAGTTTTAGTGGCTTCAACGTCGTACTCGCAAACCTAAAGGAAAAAACGAAAAACAAAAACCCCGCTTTAGTTCAATAGTAAGGATGAAGACAAAGACTACTTAAAAAAGCAGACCGCCGTTCTCCCACCGTACATTCTTTTACACCACCAAGCGTGCAAACGCGTCGAGCAAAAGGATGGAAAAATTTGTGACATTCGTCAGCTAGGCAAATTATCGTCTCAGAAGGAGAACTTTTTTGCTGGCGTGAAAGCAGCATCGAGTAAGGTCTCCAAGAGCGAAGTGCCACGGCACACTATACAACGGCGTCCAGTAGGATAGAAACTCACTGAATCTTGAAAAAAATGCCCCTCCCCTGCCTGCGATCCTGCCTGCTAGCTGGACAAACAGATGCGAACATACAGGCTACCCAATCTCGGTCTTATTTGCCAGTGCAATCGCCATTTTTGTTCCATTCACATCTTCGAAACTTCAAAACGGTCGCTTCTGAACCAGTCGCGTCAAGCATCGTGCTAAAAGCCTTCCTTGCTAATATATGAGTCTTTGGCACTGTGCCATGCAATCACTTTATTAAAGGGGCGACGCAACGATTTTTTGTATTTTGCGCAAATACCGCTTAGAACGGATCCCTGACGTTAATGACCTGTGAAATACCCATTTGTTTCTCACCACACGCAAACGAAGTCGCAGAACAAAATAAAGAAAAACGAGCAGAGTTCACCCCTCAACTCGCAGCCAGAACAAGCGGCCACGTGATCTGGAGCCGATTATATGCCGCCAATGTTGATCATAGCCATCCGCTGGGGTTGGCAAGGCACAGGACACGCGCTGAGTTCCAGACATTGTTATGGTTCGGCTGTTGTCGTCATTGCAGCGATTGGACACAGGACACTACCCGAATGCTTCTCGAGCTATCCATTATCACGAGCCCAAATCGAGTGCCCACGCAATGCTCGGGTCCAATCTATGAGCCGCATTCAAATATCGTCACTGGGCGGTACTGCTACCGCCCAGCTACGTCATCAGGTTTTGCGAAGGAGAGATTGAATGAAAACACTCGGTTTTGTCCTCGAAATTACAGCGCAACAAACGAGTTTCTTGGTCAGTGGCGTTGCGTGACGAGTATCCTTGAGTCCCACTAGTGCCAGTAAGCTCGTGTAAAGTGAAAATCATTCCAATTGAATATCGTTGCACCGCCCTTTATCACGCTCATCTCCGCAGATGAGTTACAATGGTATCGCTGTTTTTGAGTATTTCACGACAAGAAAAATTATTTTCAATGCCGCCAAGCACCGCCGCCGCATGTGGCAGCGGTGCAAAAACTGCTCTTGTTTCGCTGGTGTGTGCATAACAAAATCTCAGTATTAAAAAAAATGTCCTTATAACGCACCTTGTACACCGGGAATTTGAATCGGCTCACCAAGAATAAAGAGGCTAAGGAGAAACTAATAATTTCATTAACCGAAATGGCAACCGTACGGGGAGCTTGGCGCTACTGTTCCAGGATCCAGTTAGTTTAGTGAAATAAATTGAAAAAAAGGCTCTGCGCTTGCGCAAAAAATCGTGGTATCGCTCCTCCCGTCTGGCTGTAACTCCGCGGGAACAAGAACTGTGTCGTCGGTCTCCTTGCTTCTCGCAGTGCCAGCTCGCTGTACCTTTAATGGCTCAGGAATTAATTTGCGCAGATCAAGATAACCAAGTTTTTGTATTTTTTTTTTAGATTCCCGTTAGGCAATATATCGCCTCACCATCTATGCTCCGTTTCACCCATGGTGTACCGCATAGAAGGCTAAAGCGCGAGCTCACAGCTTTGGGAGATGCTCTTAAGTCACTGGAGCTTGTACCGCCGAGATGTGCCCGCTGAGCAAGGAGCTCGCGCTTGTAGCCTTTCCTGCGGTACATCATAAGGTGAAACGGAGTATAGTTTGACTACACCACTGCGTGGGATAAGAGTTAAATATCCATGGTGAATGATGATGAGTGGGCGAAGCTCCGAGTGAATCGTCGGTAAACCAGCGATTCTTCCGTTAATTCGCCCACTCATTGCCATGTAAAGACGTGAGAAACACTGTGTGTGTGTATATACAAACCACAATCTATCACACACACCACAGCTATGGCCGAACGGAACGTCTAGAAAGTCTCGCTTAAACCGCGCGTCGGCACCCGGAGCTCGCCTGATGCGTTTTGCAGACGCCTCACGAGCTCTCGCTGCATCGGGGTCTGCCTGCCGATACGCGCGCTTTCTTGCCGCTTCCCGTTCCCTGACGTTCTGCAGATCCTCTTGGCGCCGCTGCCGTGCCGCTTCGGCTTCCCGCTCTCGTACGGCCGGATCTTGGCGACGCTGCCGTGCCGCTTCGGCTTCCCACTCTCGTACGGCCGGATCTTGGCGGCGTCGCCGAGCAGACTGACGACGCGATTCGGCTTCCCGCTCTCGCACGGCCGGATCTTGGCGGCGTCGACGCGCAGCCTGACGACATGCTTCGGCCTCTCGCTCTCGCACGGCTGGATTCTGTCTGCGAGCGCGCGCTGCCGCCGCCTTGCGCGCTCTCCGCTCCGCAGCCTTGTCTACTGCCTCCATCCAGCTAAACTACGAGCAGCGCCAAGAGCGAGTGCCTTTTATAACATGAGCTAAGCGCCATCTGTCATCTCTACATAAAGTTAATTCCGGAACACGCCATCTCTTGAGCCATTCATAAACTAAACCTCGAAGTGGCTACATACCCACAACTAGGAGGGACAGACCCACGCCTTAAGGAGCTTCGCCCCAAATGCGCCAGAAAGACACCGCCATGTAACTAGCCACGGCATCGATTCGGTACGCGGACCAACCAGCATAAGCCATGCAGTAGCCCTCACGATTTAGGTGACGTATAGGCATTGCAGAAGAGAAAGACGGATAAAGGAGTGTTTTCAGTGGTGTCCTCTCTGCCTTCCGGTTCTTGTGGGTGAGTGGTACGGACAGATCCTCACATACGTCAGTGCGACGTGCTCCTCGATACCAGAGTTTTTCGCATTGCGGAGGAACCTGGCGGCGATGAGGGCGTGGGGAGACTCCCGCGGCGCATTCTTAACTTGCATATGACTAAAGCGTCTCATTTGCACACGTTCTCGTGAAAGTTTGACCGAGATCCAGTTCATTCGTCTGCAGATTCGCGACAGTAGTTTTGGCAGTTTTGTTTGCTATATGCTTCGGGGTATAAATACGCGCGCTTGCTCTCGAAGTCGCGACTGGAGCTCCTTACTGGACTTCATGGTGGGAAAAAAAAGAAACGAACTTTGCCCAACGGCGTTCACTCTGCGAATTGCATAGTGCCTCGTTGCACTCACCGCACAAAAAAAATGTGCCCGGCGGGTGAAATTTGCAGGTAATTTGTTGCAAAAATCGCTTCATGAGTCCAGCCTTAAAAGTCGACCCACGCAAAAAAAAGTACACCGTCTCTTCCCGAGGGGAACTGTGGGTGATGCGGAGCATCGTGTTGGTTCCGAGGAAAGAGTCAGTTGCGTGCTGACGTCGAGTAGATGGCGCCACCGGCTGCCCTAAGCGTTATCCCCTACGCCAGCCTTCGCCGCGGCTCGCGGCAGAGAAACTGGAACAGCTCGCGCTCGCCGTTTATTTTTTTTTCACACCTGAAGGAGAGCAGACTAGAGGGAGATATGTTGCGCGTGCGCGCGCGGTGTGAGTACAAGCGAACGCAGGCACGCGCAGTGCACGCACCTGGTAGAGAGAGAGAGCGGAGAGAGTAACGCGCAGCTGTTGGAGAGAGGGAAGGAGGAGAGTTGCGCGTGCGTAGTGGCGAGTGCGGACTATCGACGCCGACGCCGCGGGACATAGACCCGAGCAAGAGATGCTCCGCATCTAATAAATTCCTTTTGTCGTAGAGATTTTAAGCTTGAGCAGTAGTCGACACTGTGTGCGAGGCCGACGCCACAAGCGCGAACATGTGGCCCCTGGACTTCTAGTGGACCTTGAACAGTGCTTGGAACTGCAGGAGCGCGCGTGGTTGGCAGGGACTCTGGAAAACCCTGGAGCTCGCTTTTGCATCTTCCACCACCGCACACACTTGTTGCCCGTTCAGACACTTGCGTTCGGCAGGCTTGACCGCGTTGCGTCGAGAACCGAAAGCGAGTCACCGGCACATCTCTGCGTCGTATGTAGGCGCGGAATCCAGTTCAAGGAATCATCTTGGCACGCGATATAAGCAGCAGGGATGTCCTGGTTTCTGCTCGCCGCCGCAACGGAGTCAAACGCAGTCAAACGCAACTGTCTCGATCCAGGCTATAAAGTGTGAAACGCAGAACGGTTTATAGCAGTGCCAGAAAGGTGAAATAACGTCGATGTTTTTCGGATATATGCTACTATGGGCTGCATCAACAAGCGCACTTAACTTCGCTGTGACCTTGCACTTTTAGAGTCTTTGGCGATCGCGTCTCCTCTAATTTTGGATGCATGCGCTCTGACTTATGAAGAAAAGAAGTGTACTAACGCTTGCACAAACTAACCAATTTGAGTACAGTGCTGCCACTAGGCATCTGGTGGCCGATGGAAGAAAGCAGAGGGGATCGCCGGCGCGACCGCCGCCATTTATCAATCATTCAGGCCTTTCCCCCGGGCACAAACAGCGAGGCGAGGAGCTCGCTTGCGTAGTGGCCGGCATTTAGGGGCCTCAATTCGTTCACTTATTTAAGCAGCTGCAGCCGCTAACTCGGTCGTCCGACGCGGTTGTTCCCATCAAGCTTTTACGTCCGATTATCCATTCTCGCAGCCGACGACTCCGGAAGAGACGACCAAGGAGCATGGACTTGGCTCGGAAGTCCCGGTGCCCTCCGTGTTGCAGTCACCGAACACCAGCTGTTTTTCTTTCCGACTTATTTTTTTATCCGCAGCACCGCACCGCCTCGCGTTCAAGACCCTTTCACATCAGTGGCGTTTCATTGCGCTTAGAGCCCACTCGAAACTTGGCAGCGATCTTTTTTCTCTAAAGTCCTCTACGGACGGAAACTGAGGATATGTTAAAAGCATTGAGCTCTGGTTGCAATAGTAGGCAAAAGCGATTTCAGCTTCCTTTGCCTCATTCATCGAACACGTTCGAACGCTGAACACTAACGTCCGAGGTTGGCGTGCGAACAGTGGTCTGCGATGATCTTATTTCAAGCAGAGCTTGGTGCTTGGACTCCTCTCCTCTCCTCGTATTTGAGTAGAGCGATTGTTTCAATTTGTTTAGAAGGCATTAAACGGTCATTTCGGAGTGGGGAACCTAGAGGTTTATTCATTTTTCCGCTAAATTTGGCGGTGAAACTGACTTGTTTTCTGGATTACGTGACGTCAATTTTCGCCGCTAAATGTGGCGGGAAAATTTATTTAATGTTGGATCGCGTGCTGGAGGGTCTCGAGGTGGGAATCTTCCTGCAAAATGTAGTGGGGAAACCTAAATGATGTATAGACAACGTGACGGCCGTTCACGTGACGTCAATTCTCCCGCTGAATTTAACAGGGAGAATGCACGAACGAAGGGATGGATGGGCGGACGAACAAAACTTTGGGATTAAGGGTTGAAAAAGGCATTTCATTCTTTAGTCAGCTCCGCCTCAGAGCAATGACATTCCAGTGTGTTTAAGATCACCATTGCGGGTTATGTGAAGCTTTATCGAAAAATCACAGGAAAGGGCTCTTCGGGCTCCAGATGTGTTAAAACGGTCCGCGACAGAGCAATACGATCATCGCCCGAGCTTTTTTTACACCGTATTTGAAGCTGTGGAAATCGCCTTTTCAAATCATAACAATTGAAAAATAGCCCTTCTGCGAAAATCGCAAAAGCCCGTGCTTGCTGTGCGACGAATTATGGGAGTCCTTGGTACTTCATTAAACCAGAAGGGGGTTTGGATGGAACAGCACGGATATATAGTCACACTCACTGGCACACAAGAATGAAGCAGATTCGCAGCGCTCTTTCTTTCTTGTGTGCCTGTGAGTGTGACTTTATATCCGCGCTATTTCATTCAAGCGTGAATTACCAACCAGCCCAAGCATCCACATTAGAAAGGGGTAGTGAAAAAATCGACGGCCTCCGTGTGAGATGCTTCGTGTAGAATCACAGCATGTTGACCTGAGCGGTTTGCTAAAAAGATACTTAATCCACGCTCGTACGTTAGGGACAAGGTTGTAGTTTGTTTAGCTTCAGTTAGTAGCAGGTTGTGTGAA
The DNA here is from genome assembly GCA_037355805.1 of Ixodes ricinus. Lineage (NCBI taxonomy): Eukaryota > Metazoa > Arthropoda > Arachnida > Ixodida > Ixodidae > Ixodes > Ixodes ricinus. The sequence continues at coordinate 19,591 of JAZHYW010016722.1, forward strand.
ACTATCAACAGCTGCGTAGCAGTGGAGAAACATATAGTCAGCCTGGGATCCGTGTTGAAGAACTGCGAACAAATCGTTAGCAAAGACCATAAGTTGCGTCTCAAAGGAGATAAAATGTACAAAAGCCACTGTTGTGATAAAAAAAGTGTCATTCGAGAAGTTTGACAAGGCGGGAATAGATTATATGCTCTAGAACGTTGCAGATACTTCTAATCAAAAAGATTGGTTATGAATTTTTAGGAGAGTGTTCGTCACTTGATTTGTGTAGTGGAACCACCTTGCCAATTTTCCAGCATTCTGGAATTGCGCCAGTTTGTCAAGAGTGCTGAAATATTTTATAAAGAAAAATTGCGCTATATATTTTGTTTTTTTAATAATTTTTTTATTTATTTCAAATACTGTTAACCCTTCCGGGTTGGCAGTATTTTTTTAGTATCAATATTATTTATGCCACTTGACGAATGAGCGTTAAAATTATCAATCAACTGCACCATTTAATCAAAATCAAACACAACTTTATCCAAAGGAGAAAAAACATAACCTGGGTAAAAAGCACGAGACTCGACATCCCTAAAAACAATTCGACAAACGCATCGTTACGCAGTTTTACAAAATCATGGTTGGAGACAGCAGTACCATTTAAGACACAGAGTGAAATTATATATTTCTTACTCCCATTCACAACACTTCAAAACTTTTTTGAAACCGGATGACAACAACGAAAGGTAGAGTTTGGGTTCAAATATGTTTTGCTTCGTGGATGCTTTTTTTTTATGGAAAGCCGCAGCATTTTGGTAAGCTGTCCAGGGCTCAGCAGTGGCCGTACACTTCACAATGCAAAGAGAAGTTTCCTTTTTACTCGCAGTTGCAACGCAGTCAAACGCAGTCAAACGCAACTGTGTTTGCGCCTTAAGCACTTTAGGAACGACATTCAGCAACTCGCCAAATTTGTTGTGTAAAGCTAGGTTTCGGTAGGGGTAGGGTAGGGGTCCCTTACCGCGCGCGTTATATTCCGTTTTGAGCGTGCCAGTAGCTCCAAGAGCGAGCTCCGGGCCTTCAGTTTCTATGCCAAGCACGCGTACTCGTGCAATATAAGCATCGTTTAGGGCCACATGTTTGTGCTTGTGGCATCGGGTTTGCTCACGCGTAACGTGCTGCTCGGTGCACGCAGAGCGAAAGTTCACGCTTCAGAATCCTCGGAGATTTTGAATTCACGTGACCCGTTTTTTGGAGACAAGAAGGGGCCTATTGGCGACGTGCGCCACCGAAAGCGTCGCTGTGGTCGACCTTCCACGATTGGCCGAACGCTGACTATGACGTCAGAAAAGGATTTCTCATCGACAGAAATAAGAGGAATGAAAGAACTTAATTTTGACGGTGTTGGCAGTGTTCCTTTGAGAGCGCAATGATTTCAAGCTTCCACCACGCTATTTACAAGCACCATCGAACTTTGTTGTTTGCTAGAGTAATGACGTCACAAGGGGGAACCATAGTAGGGCGCCACCAAAACATCTCGCCGCTAATACACGGCGTCAACTCTTTCGTGCTGCATTGTCAAGGCTAACGCAGCTTCCGCAGTGCTGCAATTCCTGCACTGCCACGGGAACATGTGGTTTCACCTTGAACCTCATTCGCACGCGCTTGCGCAACCAGTTTTGACAGAATCGGATCACGATTGCTTTTACCACGTAGGAAAAAATAATTGGCGCCGAGTTTTCTTTATACCTTGGCTCAATGAAGCTGGGTCAAGTGACCAGAAAGTCCTTCTCGCGATGAGTGTAGCCGCTGGGCAGACACCCGTATTCACAAGCAAACCATCCTTGGGATGCCTGGGCTCAATCTCCTGGCCTGGTCGTTTTATCCGGATTAGTATGCTACCGCGGCATGTGGTCGTGCAGGTAATCACAAGTGCGTCATACCCGTTAAAAACCACAGGTTAGCAGTCGAAGTGCGCCCACTAAATTTCTCATGTACAGTGGAGACATCAGACGCTCCAACGGGACAAGCTAACTAGACGCAGTCTACACAGCCATACAATAAACTACTGAAACGTTTAGTCATAGAGACGTCGGTCTATCCTGAAAAAGGCACTCGGTGCCTCTGATTGTACGAGCAACTGGGCTAGTGCAGTACCACAGCTAGCCTGGGCTGTTTTATGTACATCGCACGAGTATCCGTACTTCGGTACAATGTTCATCCACTTAGAAACGAAGACGTTTTATGTTTCTGTTGACGTCGTACAAAGCCAAGCATCTCAAGCAGCTTTCACTACTTCCGAAATCAATGCCCTTCACCAATGGTGAGCGGTGAGTCTTTTCTGAGCATGCGTCCTGAGCATTGCGCTTGAACTTGGAGTAAAGTGACGATATTGTGGATGATTTTGCTGCTGAGCACGTACCGCATTCATTCTGCACCACAGAATTTGTTAGAGAACAAGTAGGAATGACCACCACCATAGTTGCGATGACGTTACGTGCAATGCCATATATAGTACAGTCAATATCATGCGTGCCTATGTACTCAGGCACCTTCAGTGCCCCCACTTTTTTACGAACGTGTCCTTTTTGCATGTTCTGAACTGCTACAAAAAGTTGTTCTTGGGTAATGCACTGGACTGCAACCAAATTACGGTAAAGAAGTTCAGCTCGCGAACAATGTCAGATACAAGTTGAGTATTCCCCTACACTCTAAAAACAAAGTGTGTAGCCGTTACACCCTTTGTCACATATTATACACTCCGAAACTTAAGTTCGACGTCCAACGCACTGACGTCGAACTGACAGCCCAACTCTTACGAGAGGCTTGATGACGGTAGAATATAACATTAAGCAACGAAAGTACGTAGTAAAAGACTACAGAAAAAAAACCACTCAGGTTTTGCAGTAGGGTAAAAAAACCGATTTTTTTCCCCTTACAGTCAGTTACTATGTACATTAGCTGTTTTATTAAGTCGTACAACTCGGCTATCAAGCCGCGCTTGTGAAAGTTGGTACCGTCGGTTCGACGTCAGTGCGCTGTACGTCGAAGCTGAACTTTTCGGGGTATATTATGTGCGACAAGGGGTGTAAGAATATATTATTTTTTTAGCGTGTAAGGTCCACCTCCAAGCGAAGTTTGTACCTTCGGTAACTCGAGCACGCTCGGCCAAAGCAGGAGGGAAGGTAGCGAGCGTGTTCTGAAATAAGAGTTTCTGGTGCATACCGTACTTAACGTTTTAAGACGCAGTCGCACCGCTCATAGACCAGAGTCATGCAAAAAAACACCGTCGGCAGACATGATGAGCAGAAGTATATGCGGATACCTCGAGCATGGCTCAAGCATGTTTGCTTCACAGACATGTTCGAAGTTATGTTTAAACACAAAGAGTTTATGACCAATGAAACAGGACCGTCATACGAGCGAAGAAACACGCCTGAGACAATAGGGAGTTGAAGGGAACCGACTTTTGCACGCCCGGTCCGGTGCGATGGGCCCTCTGGTACGAACTGCGCATGCGCGAGTCTTCTGCGGTAGCGCATGCACAGTTCGTACCGGGGTGCAACGTAGTGTATCAGATGCGCAAACACGGTTCCTCAAACTCCTACTGCCTGCAGACTGTCTTTTGCGACGTATGTGGACCGCGGCCAAACAGATAGCGTCACCGATCATCGACTCATACCGTGTATACTGTCAGGTTTCTCCTTCCTCCTCTGGGAAAGGCAAAATCGGAAAACCCGTTCATCACCCTGGTAACTCCTAGATTTTCCACGCCTCCAGACGGAGGCCAGCGCGGGGTTGCACACGAGTAATGCCTCAGCGTTCGGCCCGGAATCTTGTTAAATTAGTACAAAACACGTATCTCGGCCCGAATCGCTGCCCTCGCTGCTCAATCTGTAACCCATGCTGGACTCCGGTAGGGTGCGTAGAAAATTCAGCACTCTTTATGGAGGTGTTGAGATGCACCGAGAGCGTGCACGTGCTGACATGGGTAAAGAAAGCCACGCAAGAATTTTTAGTAACATCTGACGTGTCACTGACGATGCGTGTTTCGGAGAATGCACCACCCGAAACGCACACTCAGAAGCATTTTAAATACTTCGTTCCCAAGATAGTGATATGAAACTTGGTGACCCTTTTTGAGTGGTTTTATAGCAATTTGTGATTCTCACACGCAAAGAAAATGAGATTGTTTCGCTGCAGTGAGTGCCAGAATCAATCCTAACATGGTGGGTCAGACAACGCAACCTATGGTTGTTGGTGGACCACCAAACAAATAAACATCAGCGATATTATTAGTAGTACTACTAAAAAAGATATTTGAGGGGATTACCCGCAGTCAGGGCGCCGGAGGTGGCCAGTAAGATTCCCGACGCGACCACCAGTGCTCGATGCATATTCCTGAAAAACGGAAAAAAGAAAACAATGAATAATAATCAATGGGAAGACGCACAAGTGAGCGGGCGAACAAAGTCTAAAAGGATAAACCCGAGATTAAGAACAACGGTGTGTGCAGTTGTCTGCTCTTTTATTTGTCTCCAGTGTAGTGTTTATTATTATTGAAACAATAAATACCCCCCGAGTCACTATCATAATGACCCGTGTCCGCAAAAGACGTTCGGGATTTTCCCGAACATGAACTGGTCAAGATCGCGAAGGCATCATCTACTCGCGCATTATGCGTGGCCTCTCCGAGGTCACCCTCCCCAAAAGCCAAAGCCGCCGCGTCGAAGTCGCGCTTCGCAAATGCCACCGCATTGATATAGGACTCAGGAGTACCTCGGTATGCACGAAGCATTCTTGTCCATGCGGCGGCCCTACACGACACCCTCGACGAACAACTCCAATCACACCGGGAGGCTCAACAACATCACCTGCGCAATTCGCATCAGGGCTGCTCTATCCCCCGCATACTAAGGTACGACGTCATGAACACCCTACCTCGCCCCTCCTCCACCATGGGACGTAATCCCCGGACTCACTATCCTACCCATGCCCTTAAATATGAATCCGAAAGCCAACCAAAGACGCCGGGAAATCAGAGCCGACCACCTCGCAACTCCCCCTCCTGACAAGTACTACGTGGACCCTGCTCGTACCCCGGTCGGAACCGCCACGGCGATTGTCAAGCCTCGTGGTTAAGATCGTGCGTCACCACACGGCAGTTCCATCCCCTACTGACGCTGAAATTCTCGACCTAAAGTGAACCCTCCCCTCCCACACTTCCCCAATCATCACTATTCGACGCGATAGCCAAAGTGCTCTTCGGGTTTTCGCGCAGAATGCCCTCCACATCCATGTCACATTAGCTCCTCGCATGCACACTCACCCCCTCCCACGTGCCCTACTAGAGTGGGTGCCAGGTCACCAGGGGATCTCAGTTAATAAGCAAGCTCGTACCCTTGATCCAGAAGCATCAACACCGATTGCCCCCAGACCGTGGCCGGACACCTATTGTCCTGAGTCGCACCGTGTAGAACACCGAATGCAGAGACGCGCGCGTCTGAGGAACTTGTGCCAGGATGCACGCATCCTGCCTGCCCCGTCCCCCTTCCTTTTCTCGTCATGGCTCTTCCCTCATCAGACAGGCCCAAACCACTCACCCTTCCTAACAACGTCATCCAACACCGCGTTGAACAACGTTGCGGCTACACTTGTCACGTGCAGGGGCTATCAACGTGCTCCCCATACCTATTGGAGCTGTCCCCTTGCGCAATTATCGCCATACCACCTAACCCCATCGCCCCCTAACCACTTCCACGCCCGTTAGCTGGGAGAGGTCGACCACCTCACCCTGGGACGCAAAAACTACACTCTGGCTTCATCTAATGTCCAACATCCTTTACATTCAAAGGATCCAACTGCCGACCTCGACATTGGCTTTTTCCGGTTCCGGCAGCATACAACGATGACGTGGAACAAGTGTCCTTTTAAGTCCAAAGAGTTCTCTATCTCTCCCTCTCTCCTTCTCTTGCAGCAGAAGGAAGTACGTGAAATCTTAGGGCTTCTTAGAACTTTTGATCGGAGACAAAAGTGGCGTGGTGAAAGCTTTCAATTGATTGAAATTCGAAAGTGAATCAGTCCGATTCGAAAATATTCCTCAATCATCTCAAACAATTTCAAATAAAATTTATTTCTCATAAAATAGATTCGATTAAAGTCAAACTGAAACTTGATTTAAGTTATATTTTAAATGAATTCGGAACATGACAAATGTGTTCTGCGGATTGCATGTTTAAAAGTTGACATGTTATGCGAACTATATCTACGAAGTGCGGATAGACAAAATAGTTTGTATTTTATAGATGGTTCATTATTACAAGCGTGCGACGACTTTTGTGAATGAAGGGGTACGTTATGTAGGATACAAGTTTCTTTGTGAACTAATAAAGCGGGCATTTGTAAACGGGTGTTGCTGTATGAACCTGCCAATTCCAGGTGCGGACTACCCTAAGAATTTTTTTCACCTCCTGTGGATTATAGTCTAGGAAATACGGAAATAATTTGAATTAGTGCTCACCTAGATTTAATTTAAATTTCAGATTGAACCCTGTCATATCGAGCAGTAGAATAAAATAGCTTTGATTCACAACATATACATCTTTAAAAAAAGTACAATAACGAGACGAGCCAAGCATCGGGGGCTTGTGTGCCTGGCTCGGCACGGCTGGTGGCAAATTCAGTACGTAAAACAAGTATAAAATGGTCATACACCGTAGAAATCACCCATTCAAGCAACCAGATATTATTTTAAGAATGGATTGGAAAACGTCAACAGCAGCACACCAGGAGAATAAAAGCTCTATCCTGGAAAAAATATCAGAGGGAAAAAAGTACCAATTATCTAGCAATCAAATTCCACTAATCTAAATTCCACAGTGCTTTTTAGAGCTTTTGCCTTGATGGGGTAGCAAGTAAGAATCCTGACTTGCCCTTAAATATATCCGACACACAATACATCCGCGTATGTTGACCATATTTTGTTCGAATTCACGGTATGCTTAAACGAGGGTGACTGTCTCATTGGTCGCCCTTGAACGTACAAAGTTATAAAATTTGAATTCCAGAAATGTTCAAGTATTACAGTCTCTTTAAATAGCCCCATAAAACATTGTAGGCGTGACTCTTTAAATACACACAAGCTGGATACCTCGGCCCAGATCAAACGTCAAATACGCTTCAATAAGGAATGAATTCTATCTCACTCAAAGCAAAGAACACAATGCATAGAGGATTATCCCATATCGTCATAACTTATACGCTCAAAGCGTGCGTTGTCATTTCCTAACAGAAACAGGCATAAATATTTTAACATTGTGAGGACAGCATGAGACACTTCTTGACTGCTTAAAGAAGTGCGTCATGTGCGAACACCACGATAAGTAACTGTCGAGAGTATATTCCTACGCATTTTACTGAGTTAACATGTTGAATAGGAATGCAATCCCATGATTCGCAGATATAGGTGTGCAGAGCTACGGGAGCAGATAGTACGACCATTTTAATCGGGTGTTTGAGGCAAACAAGCCTAGTAGTCCTCGAAAAATTTGAGTGAAACAAGTGTATTGCAAAAACGAGGTCATTTTGAAGTTTTTGAAATGCCGCATAATAACTTGCATGACATGACATCAGGAGCATGTAATCTGCGTATTGAAATGCTCTATACCCAGAAATGGCTGAGTGAAACTCATTCACGTATAAATTCAACAACAAAGGCAAGACCCGAGGTGCAGTATCCGAGTGGTTAGGAAAGTTATACAGCTTTTTCGATTTCTAAAGGTCTCAGCTGGGACCGCCCTGATAGGTACTCCTTCAGAAACCAAAGGAATGAATCTCTAAAATCGGTACTGTACAATTAAAAAAAAACACGATTCATGCTATCAAACGCTTTCCATACTTCCAAGAATACTGAAGAAGGGAACATATTATCAAAACCTGTGTGGGGACAGTCGCTTAAATTTTCCAAAAGGGCCAGCGCTCCTCGTTCGGCAACAAAGCGGTATTGGTGAGCGGATAATAAAGACAAACCGTTGTACAAAACTACTCACTACTTTAAAAATAAATTTTCGGTCATTGCGGAGGCGACCTGGAGGAAGTTCACCGTAATAAAAATATAATACAATGCTCCAAAAGCGTTGTATGTTTTTAGTGACCTCTTTCTGTCGAGAAGGTTTTTGCCTAAACAAAACGAGTGGTTATGCTTTGTAGGTGGCATCACTTAGTTTGTCTTGTGATGTGGGTGAAGGTTTGCGCGCGACCTTGAAAAACAGGATGTTCGGTGGTTTTGCGGCGGTTGTAGTTTTGTATACAGGAGGTTGGTTGAATAAAATGTTTCAGCTGTGTTAGAGACGCTGTCTGTCCCTGTTACTTTCTCTTCAACTGTAAAAAACATTTCCTCCTTCTACCCCAGTCTCGGGTTAAAATAATCATGGTTTCAAAAGATGTTTCTCCAGTATTTGTGGAAGGTAAGATACAAATTATATTCAGCTATAACTCTTAAAGTCGTCAACTTCACCCCCTTTGTATAGATGGCTTAACGAAGTCCGTTTTCAATCATATCGGTCAATCTCGCGTTTCAGTAATACCATTCAACATTTTTAAGACCATATGTGTGCGCTCTTTAAAATTCCTTCGGAGTCAGCATATTTGTATTTTATCAAACCTGGTGACGTACCATCTCTGAAGGAAACTAAATAACCGCGTAACTCATATTTCAACACTAGAGGAAGAATAGCTGAAGCTTCATTGAATTGGTGCAAAGCAATGTCATTTGCATAGTAGTAGTAGATTGCGTGAAGAAGCCTGAACATGTTGGCCACTACTATGATGAGGGCGAGTTAGCTCCTTGGAAGGGAAGGGGATGAAAGGAGGAATCAAAGAAAGCTTAAAAAGAGAGGATAAAAAAAGGAACGCTTGGTCAACAGTTGTTGTGACCGGTATGTTGATGTGTTGCCCTCGCCCAGCGTATTTCAGACGGGATCCGGACATTCCGGTGTAGGACGTTTCGGTGCGGTCTTTTCGGTGCACGGACTTTTCAGGTGTGCACGGACGTTTTCGGTGCACGGACGTTTTACGGTGTATGGACTTTTCGGTGCACGGACATTTCGGTGCACGGCCATTTCGGTGCATGGTCAATCAAAATCGCGAGATTTTTATTTTTATTTTGTTTTCTTTAAAATCAAGAACCACTATTTTAGCAAAAATGATTTTTTTGAACTTTATAATCTTGTAGACTTGGTGATCCATTTACGGTCAGTTACTGATATGCGAGCTAAGTGACTTTGTTAGGCGCAGCACCACCGCGCGGGAAAATTGGAGACGTTGGACGTTATGTTTCGTTTGCCGGTGTCTTTTTTTTCAACGTACGCACCAGACATCACATCGTGTTTATGCGTCGGGTCGATACAGGCTTTCTCGGCGTCTTTTGTAAAGGTATTGCCTTTATTATTTATTGGTAATCTGTGTAGGAAAGGCCCCAACAGCAAGAAGCTTGAGAATCTTGAGATGGGAAACTTCGTGGAACTTTCAGACGTCCTTCTTCCTGTGTCCTTTTTCTTCCACGACGTTTCTCATTTCTTACCAGCAGTCTCGGTAATTTTAATGTGTTTTATGTCTTGATTTATATTACAAACCTTGCGACGTGTGACGGATAGGAAGAACTTTATATTTCCCCTGTCAGGTGTGCTAAACAATCGATGCTATAAACCCTTTCTTCAAGGGCGCCGCCATCTTGAATTATCGTCACTTCCAGTATGGGCGAAAACAATGCTTTGCAGTCGCCACGCCAATAGAATGCATTTAGGAGAAAAGCATAACCGTCACCCATTCTCATTTTCTCTCCCCTCTATTTTTTTACTATTTGCAGGGTGAAACGTTTTATTATTTTTCGTCGCCCATACCGGATATGCCTACTTGGCGGTCGGGGGCGAGTAAGCGGAAAAAGGTCTATACGATTTCGCGGTGCACGTACATTTCAAGATATTCCAAATTGTTCTAAGCTATTGCACATAAACAACTTCTCAAGCTCTACGAAAAAACGGTGAGTGTGCAGGCGAGTTGGTGGATGTTGATCATGCTCAAAATAACCCGAGACTGTGGTAAAAGATGGGAAACTTTGTGAAAGAAAAAGGACCCAGGAAGAGGGCCGTCTCGAAGTTCGGCGAAATTTCTTAACTTTAACTCGGCTTATTTTCAATATTCTCAGGCTTCTTGCTGTTGGGTCTTTTCCTACATGGATTACCACTCATAAAGCCAAAAACTTTAAAGAAGACGCCAAGAACGCCTCTATCGACCCAACGCGAAAACACGATGTGATGCGTCTAGTGCGCACGTCGGAAAAGATGCACCGGCAAACGAACCATAACGTCCAATGTCTCCAATCCTCACGCAAGGTGGTACTGCGACTAAGTAAGTCACTTAGGTTGTATATCAGTAAGTGACTGTAAATGAATGACCAAGTCTACAAAATTATAAAATGCAAAAAAAATATTTTTGATATGGATTGGCCGTGCAGCGAAATTTCCGTGCACCGAATTGTCCGCGCACTGAAAAAGTCCGTGCACGGAAACGTCCGTGCACCGAAAAGATCCGTGCACCGATAAGTCCGCACCAAAACGTCCTACACCGAAACGCCCTGCACCGAAAAGTCCTAGACCCAGTTTCAGACACCGTGGTTAGAGGCGGTTCAGTAAACTGGTGTCCGCCAAGAACTTGAGGAGTGCGGCGAATGTTCTGGAGGCACCGCGTGCAGAACCTGGAGAGAAAATAATGTCCTGTGGTGTAGCGCAGAAACAATTTTCTTTTCGTCCGCTAGAGCAGGCCTGGTCCAGAGGAGATGGTCGTGGTCCTCGGGAACACCACATGAACGGACAGTTTGGGTTGATTGTTGGGTCCATACGATGAAGGGCTTTTGCAGTGAAGGCACAACCAGTGCGAAGTCTGCAGTAGAGAAGCGGAGGCTCGGGACAGCTTTGGAGGCACGTGTGCGAGTGGCTTTCTTGAAGAATCGCGCGTATCCGGGTGTAGTCTCTTTAATTCTCTTTGTGAATAAAAAGTCTGGCGTCATACATCTTTGGTATAACAACTGTTGATACATTAATGTAGTGTGCTGCATTAGCGAGACGATCGGCTGTCTCATTGCGCGAGATACCGACGTGTGATGGCAGCGTCATTGGCATGCTTTTTGTAATCTTTTTGCGATGTGTCACATGTATCTGTCATATTGTGGGGCCTCTTCAAGGCTACCAAGAAGTTGTAAAGGTATTCTGGAGCCTGTGAGGGACACTGAATGCCAACGATATCGTGCAATTTGATTTGTACATTTCGATATCATATGGAGTACCACTACCCTACAAAACATAATAAAATTTCAAGGTTTGAAAACGCACAATATAAGTTGTCAAAAGGTAATTACGTGAACTTCTTGTCAGAATTTAAGCGCGATAGTCATAGAAGTCTAGTGGAAAAAGAAATCGACTTCTTGAGCATATTTGTCCGCTTAGGTGTTTTTGTGCAGTTAACGTAAGAAATTGGTTTCAACAAACCTGCCAGCGAAGGGACTATATGGTGAAATGCTAATTTTACGCTTAAATAAATGCGACAAATGCTCAAATAACACAATTTCAAACACTTCCGCAAACGCACAGAGCAAGGCCACCGGCCTGTAATTTATTGCATAATCAGCCTTGCCACCTTTGTGAACAGGCACTATGACAGAATTTTTCAAAAGCTCAAGAAGAATAAAGTTTGAGCAGAAACAAACTGAAGATGTGTGTTTATAGTAGCATACAAAATTGAGGAGCGACCTTTAACAATAAAGTTCGCAATACCATCAAATGCCATTGATAGCTTGAGTTTTCGTATCTTGATTGCAGCTTTGATTTTAGCACTTAGGAAGGATGCTATCGAAAAGTTATAATAAAAACAGAGCCTGTCATCCGACGTACATGGCGTGGCTTGATTTGGGAGAAGACAGATTCAAAATAATCGGCGAACAGCACTAGACACGCATGTTTCATTCAGCACTTTACCGGATGCAACAGACAGGCTTATCGCAGAAGAAGACGTGGCCATACGATCTTTGACACACCGCCAGATACACTTGGGGTCGGAATTTAAGCTGCGTTCGACTGACTCGCACTAAGATTTCTTACCCGTTCGCGATTTACAATTTAGCTAATGCCCGTGATTTTGAAAGCTTCATATACCAGAACTGTGCTTGCATAACCTTATATTTTCTATGATAGTGCTGCTTTTTCCTAAGCACACACCTAAGCTCGTGTGAAAATTGATGAGGATAGCGTGATGAATGACGACACTTTTTTCGGAACAAATAGTTCGTGCGCTTCTGTAATGGCGTTAGTTAGCAATTTCACAGCGCAATCTACGTCTGTTGCCGTCATATACTGGTGCTCAATCATCGCCATTCAAGAAGTGAAAAAGGGCCAAGATAATCAGTCCTATTAAAAGCAAACCAATTATAGCTTGTAACCTTAGTGTTCTTACTTGAACCCTCGAAAGAAACGGAGAATGGGACGTGCCACTCATCAAGAGGTACAAAGGGTTTGCAACGGGAACCAGGTTATCAACATTAAAGTTTACTAGAGCGAGATTCAGCGCACTTCCCGCAGTATTCTAAAAACTCTTTATCTGCCTCAATCCTATGTGGTTCACAATGTAGAGTAGAGCACTGAATATGAAGAAGGGACAAAGGCACGGACAACAACGACAAACGACAAATGGACTGACTACAACTGTCGTTGTTGTCCGTCCCTTTGTCCCTTGCTCATATTCAGTAGGCTTAACAACACGCTCGTCCTTTACGTATAGAGTATTTGCCTTAGATGTGACACAACCCGAAAATGAGGAAGAATGCCCTAAATCCCAGTTATTAAGAATAAAATATGGTATTTGTCTACGTCCAGTTTATCACAAAGCAGGGTCAGATGTTCCGAAAAGACACTCACATCAAGGCTCGATGGATAGTAAAACGTAACAACGCACTAGCTGGAATCATCACGACAAGCTATTTCGACCCAGACTGATTCATCGCTGCATCCAAGGTCAAACGTCGTATAGCCTGCCAGATTTTTTAAAACAGCCATAAGTACACAACCTCTAAAGTTCACCGACATGCTCATAGTTTCGATTGCTACAAAATACATTATATGTAGGGTTCGGAGTTTTCGGTTTAAACCGATAAAAACCGATAAAAGTACGCCGAATTCATTTTCGCAAATTCGGTTTTAACCGAAAGAGGTCAGTTTTTAGGTTGAGCATTTTCGATTCAAACCGATAAAACGATAAAGTACGTCGAATCTATTTTCTAAAATTCAGCTTTTACCGGAAAAGGTCGCTTTGACCCTTCCAGTCGTACCGCAGAGCCGTGGCGAAAAAGTGGAACGACAGTGTCTATCGAAACGTGTCCGAATGTACGGGATACACGAGGTGCCATCACGACGTTTTGGTTTAATGTGCGCATCATCGATCGGAACGTGAAGTCCGAAATGCCCCGTGACTTCGCCATGTACGAGCGTGTTTTCAAACTCGTTGTAAGGAAGACTGTCTTGATGCAAGCTCTGGATGTTGTGTTGTGCTTCAAAACGTCGCACCGTGTCTCTTTCGGCGGTCACAATTGGTTGATTGGCCGATTTTGGCTCAAGCAGCGCTTCATCTCCTCAGCCTGCCAGTGTCCAGTGTTAGCGTTGAGAGGGTATTCTCGAAGCTCAGGGTCATACTAACAGGAAAGAAAGGGTGCGGATCAACGAGGAGAACCTGGGAAAGTACATGTGTGTTTACTATAATAAGATCACGTAATCCTGATGTACAGAAGGTGAAGTTCCATGTTTTGGGGCATAGGCTTTATATCTGACTTGTCTGTACTTCTGTGTTTTTTTTCGTGTTTCTTTTACGGTTGCAGCAGATTTGCCAAATAAACGTGTCCATTTCTTTTTCAATGTATCTGTGCCGTTATTGTTTGAGTGACCACCAATATCAGAGCTACAAGGATCATCTGATCCGGTGACCATTGGTGTTTATTTTATATTCACCGAAAAAGCCGATAAAATTTTGTGAGCATAAATATACGCCGAAAAAAAACCGAAAAATGAATTTTAAAATAACCACCGAAAAAAGTACGCCGAATTTTGAAAAAATAGAAACCGAAAACGCGAAACCCTAAAATTTATATGCTGGGGGAAAGTAATCAGATAATAAAAAGAGCAGATTAACAGTGTCTCGTTTATTGAAGGATGTCACAATCGCATAGAACAACATTGCTAAAAACAAGTGTTTGCCTTCGCACGAAATCCGCCAGAGTTTTGATAAAATAAAGAACAATTCCTGATATATTTGATTAGGTTAACAATGCAGTTTAATTATTTCCATTAACCAAGAGTAGACCAGAGAATTGTCTGAAAAACGAGCCAATGGACCAAATATTATCCATTATTATTTTTTCCAAACCCTCCTCGTTTACAGAAATGTGAAGCAACGATTAACTTTCTTGCTTCGCCATCAATTTAGTGCACACAAACGACTTATCTTCTAAAATGTAACCAAGCACAATTTCAACATTACTGTAAGTGGTGGTCGGGTGAAGGAGCGAAGCAAAGAGTGCTTTACGTCTTTGCTGTCTTTGGAACCGAAGCCAGCTTACTGTTTAGGCATCGATCCTGACGAAGGCTTGGCCCTTCGTTTTCGTTGAACCAGTGTGAAGTGTGAAGCCATCAGCTTCTGTTTCTGGTATTATCAACGGACGTTTGGCGCGATGGTTGATGGTTGGCTGAGTCGATTCCGGGCGGGTGGGACTGTTCTGGTTTGTCATTTTGTCCGTTCAAGCTTCCAGATGTACCGCGAGCGTCCTGCGAAGCAGTGCCGCTGATCACATCTTTGCGGACAGCATGAGCGAAGTTTATACGGCCACGGCTTTGTTGAAAAACCCGTGACGGTAATTGTGCCTGATTTACATTTTGAGTAGTCAAGCGACACTGCAGTTCCGTACCTGGCGAGATGCATCAGCAAGGACACGTTATCTGCTTACAGACGTAACTTTTTTTGGCAAGAACGTCAGTCTATTCACACAAAGCCGCGGCAAACTTGTTGACACCAGCCCCAATCGTCAAAACTGTTAACTGCTGGCGTTGTTTGAATACCATTGTCCCGTAGAATGGGCGAAGGATTTGGCTTGATCTTCAGCTTCAACGGCGACATATTGAGCGCCATTCCGCCTGGTACAATACCCTGACCCTTGTACGTACTTGGCCGTTGGCCATGTAAACTCGTAGTCGTCTCCACCACGTCTCATGCACTTGCAGCGAACCCGCGCCCGTAATGATCCGGTACAATGCAGATGTTGCAGCCTTTCCGAAGAAGGGTTCGGAACAACTGCCGCACACGACCTTGCTGCCGTCCATTCCGACAAAAAATGGGCGGGAGATTTCAATCTACAACTCCAAAATCTACTCGAAAGAAAATATCGGAGGTTTCGGTTATGAATTTTAGCAAGGGAATGTTTGAACTTTTTAGGAAATTGCTAAGCCATACACATTACCCACAATTTAAACGATCACTCGGCCAGAGATAATGATATACTACCCTAAAAGGTATTGACTGTTTGTCGCCGATAGCTTACAGTCGAGCGCGAATCAATCATATCATCGACGACAATCGCCCAAAACCTACAGTACCTGCCCGCTCCTTCGATATTTTTATTTCTCTGAAACTAATCATGCCCGAACTATGCACGCCTGTGTTTCATACAGTATACCCCACTGCCTGAATACGAAGGTGAAACTGTGCATAAAGTGACAATTTTGTTGGAGCACCACATGTCTTGTTATTTTATGTGCTTTGAGCTAAATGTCACTCTTTTAGTATGTGGTTCTATAATTACGGTGTATTAAACAGCCGCTGAACCTGAACTGTAATTTTGAAGCAAACGCCTCGTCACGCGGTACTGTGTAGCCTTTTATCAAAGACACCAATTTCCTTGACGATAGAAAATAAAATATCGATTGACTGACTATGTACAAAAAGCAGAGGCTTAACTACGTCGAACAATGGGCTCTTGCTTTCCTCCCCGTGTATTGCAACGCTAGAGGTTTTCGAGGCGAAATTATTTAAATGAAATATTTTGCTTGCTTTCATCGATTTGCATGAACAGCCCTAAACGCAATTTGTTTAGTTCAATTCAATTACGTTTTATTGAGTTTTATTGACGCATTCTCGTAGAGGATGACAAGAAAAAAAGCTACGGGGTTTCGCTGAGCAAGTCCCTACCTCCTACGAGATTTGACAGCTTTGTCGCAAGTAAGTTAATCAAAGTTAGACAAAATCCATACAAAACAAATTGCGCCTCAATAAAAGGTATAAAACCATATCATTTAAGGCCGTCACTGACTTTCTTTAATAGAACGTGAGCTACGTTGAGTATTTATTTGTTTATTTGCAGCAACGCAGTAGGGAGTTTCACCCTCGCCAGATTAAACTTTTAACACACACAAAAAAACCTTTTCTAAGCTTTTGTCGTCACGCACTCTGGGGTGTGAAGCGTAGCATGCCCGAGACGGTTAGCTTAAAAAAAGCGGGCTCTGCGCCCGCCCAAAACGCGCTTGTGTTGTGCACAGTGAGGTGTGTGTACCCCAATCTGTCAAGCTACTTTCTTCTGACCGCAATTTTGCCAGATTAAATTTACGGCGCGCCGCAATTTCTGGAAAGTAATTTGTTTATGAACTTAAGGTAGCCGATTCGTGTTTTTAAAAATCAGTGTTAGGAAGAGAGTTAGCCTTCGAGATTATCGACAGTTAATAACTATGTCATCCCTCATGCTAAGTATTGCGATGGGAATATCATTGGTCGTTAAGTTTTGCAGGTGATACCTACGCAGCACGCGCGTCCACCTAACCACTTTCCCGCTTCACCCTGTGCCAACGGGTGGTACAAGCGGATCCTGACGCTGTAAATCGAGCTGGGAATATCGACGCCTGCACATGGAATCGCATACATTACGTTGAATGTGCGAGCAGGCAATCTCGTTTACAGTGCGAAATTTCAAGGCGTTGCTTTCTTCCTGGTCGTCTTTGCTCGCTGCATTTGTCGACAGATGGTCGCCACAAGTTAATGCGGAGAGCAAGTCGTCTGCTTTCTGCGCAGGAGTATGCGGCAGGACGTCAGAACGACGCCGTGCATCTGATTGGCGTTGAAGGAGCGATAGTGGGTGACTCCTGCCACGCCTGGACGCCTTGAGCTATACCCACTATTTTTTCCTCCGTTAGCCAATAAGAGCTCGGCGTTCTGGCAGCATCGCAACCTCCTGTGCAATGGGCAGACGAGACTTACGCTCCCCATGGCGTCGCCCGGCTTGGTCGTCTGCCAAACTCACGCAGTGTTGTCTGGCGGAACGTTTGTTGCTCTAACTTTTTTTGAATAAAAAAGACGACGTCTTTAAATGCTGTGCGGTAAAATTCAACGGCTAAGTGCACATTCAATGAGAGTTTGAGATTTTTATATACAGACGCTTCGATTTTTCCGGCTCGTTTACTGCGTCGGTCCGCGCGTGCCTCCCTATATATTTACGGCGACGCGTGACCAACAAAAGAAAGAAAAAAACAAAAAAAAACGTCGTTTTCATGTATTATTTTTTTGTGATTTCGGAAACGCCTACGATTGCGGGAATTCAGTCAGATTAATTATGGCTTGCGGTATATCCCGCGTGAGTAAGAGTGATGTCAAGCATGAAGGTGTAGGACGCGATGACTTCGAGCTTTCACCGCACTCTTTACACATATTATCGAATTGATAATCTTGGTCGTCACGCCACTGGTCGGAATTATAAGACGGCGCCACCGAAACATCTGGTCCCCAATACCTCAAAGTTACCGAAGTCCGGATCTACTATTTCCGGCTGGCGGTTTAGCCTCTCTATGCGATGGTGGATCCTGTTATTCGAACGCCTGATCAAGATAAACGACGCGAGATGTGGCGTACGCCGACTACCGCCATATTGGGCGTTCAGGATCCTTCTTTACGATCGGTAATAAATAGAGTAATAAACACTTTTTTTGTCCGAGGCGCAGCCACCTCCAGAAAGATCCGGCATGGAAGGCGCGATGATGCCGGAATTCCAGAAGCCACCACTCAGAAAACAACAGCGACTCGGAACCGATTGTAGCATGGGCGCGGCGAACACAAAACACTGATGGCACCTCAGAGCGCGGAAATAATAATATATATATATAAAAATCAGCTTGCATTTTGACTTAGCAGCTCTCGTTTTCGAACCGAGTTCGTTTGTTTCAACGAGTGCCGTTATCTCGTCTGCAATGCGCCTCGTTTATTTTCGGTTTCGGTTTAGAATTGTATTTACTTGGCGTTCGAGGTGTCACTCGTTCACGCTTTACGTACGTTGGCTTATGAGCATTCTGCCCTTAGTTTACATTACTTTTTTTAGAAGGGAAGAAACTTCGCAATGTACTTCGCTTTTTTAATGTATTTAAGTTTTTGTTTTGCTCAGATCTTATTTTAAAGCGTCGTTTGCTTTAGCTGTTCGTCTGCTAGCAGGTCGTCCATCTCGGAACGGGACGCGACGGGGGCAAATAATGTTCACTTTAGCCATTTAGCTCTGCTTCTTCTTATTATTTTCCAGCCAATAGCTTTTGGCTTGTTGTTGTTGTTGCGATGCTTCGATACCAATTTCGGATTCTGGAAAGCGTGGGTAGCAAAAGTGGTAGTATGTAGAAACCGCTCCGCCGCGAAGCACCCCTCCCTCTTTCCCACACCGAGCGTTGTCGCCCTATAGCCACCGGTCACCTGACCTGGAAGCATCACCGCGTCCTATACGTCAGAACGGACCGGCATCGAAAAAGTAAACTTCGCCACGAGGCTAAAAGTAAACATACACAAGCGCAAAGTGGCCATCTTTCTTCGCCCGCAAAGTGGATGGGCCGCGGCGGGCTTGGTCATCTGCTCGGGCGCCCTTCGGACGGGAACCGATGATTTGTACCGCGATGATAACATCGACTAGTAGTCTAACGAGAGAGGAGAGGTGAAACCGTTTGGCAAAGCTTATTAGAAGAGGCGCGGTCCGAACGGCTGCTGCTATCGGTGGCTCTCATCTAAACAGCTACCCACGCGGACCAACTGCTCTGGAGCTCCGGGGTGCTCCGGTATAAAACGCCGCCTAAGAGCCACATCGAAATGGAGGTCCGAGGTACCCGTGAGGACGAATGGGGCGCCGACTTAGCGGGTTGCATATATAGGGCTCTTACCCTCGTGCGTGCATTGTTCCGTGTACACAGACGTGAGGACGCAATTCGCTCGAGTTTGGCGTGTACGGTTTTATGCTCCTCTTAAAACAATGTGTCTGGCGTTGTGTTTGTCGATGCTATCGCGCTAAATTGCGGCGCGCAAGGCTAATCTTGGGTCAACGGATGTGTACTTAGGTATCCGAGGGGACGATGGGGAATCGGTAAGTGTTCGTCGTGACTGGGTATAGCTTTATTTTCGTCTCTATGGAAATGGCGGTGGTGAGCTTGCGGATAGCGCTTTGGGTCGGTGAAGCCGGACGCGTTTGCTCTGTCGCGGTACCTTTGACTTTTGTTGAGAGAAAGAGAGAGTGCGGCAGAAGACAGAAAGCGAAAAACGTGAGTCGCAATTAATTTTCTGGAAGAGAGAACAAAATGGGTGCCGTACGTAGGATAGGAGAGCTTGTTCTAGCAAGAAGGCTGGTTTTGGCACGAGAGGAAGTGAAAATAATAGAAAAGTGGAGGGCAGAAGGAGAGGAGAAAAAAATGTTTCGAAGAGGAAAAATGTAGTGTACAACGATACACCATTATCAATCGGGCCTATTTTCTACAACGTGTACGCTGTGGCTTACGGTGGACAGGGTAATTGTCTACTAATGTCTTACACCACGACACATGTTTACGGCCTCACACGGAGACATTCGTTTACCCGCCACACAAAAACCAAAACGAAGCAAAAAAAGAAGCTATCGTTTGTTCCTCGGCGCTTTTAAAATGGAGCCACTCGCTCAGAGAGGGTGCTCGAGGCCGCCGGAAATCCGTCGATGGACCGGAAGAGGCGATGGCAGGAACCGGAAGTAAAGAGGCGCCACGATGACGTCACGGCTCTGTGGCCTCCGCAGGAACAGGCCCGAAAGATGCGGCAGCACCCGATGTGTTTCCTGCAGAAACCGCACGGATATCTTAATGGTCTTTCTGCCTAAAGATACCTCGAGCTTAACTGCGCCGGGCTGTACGGCAAGTTGGGAACAAGAACGTGAAGGAAAACTGTGTTGCCCGCAGGAACATTCAAGACGCAAGACCAATATCAACTGTCACTCACTGATGCCCGAGTCCCCACTAGAGACAAACAGGAACCACCGCCACCGCCACGCCATAAACATACATGCAGCATAGCTCGCGAAGGTACCTTGAGGCAAGCGCGTATGCTAGTATTCGAGGGACCCAAAGCCTGCCAGTACTGTATCTCTGCGTGCGCGCTGCACTTGCTTGAGGCTTGTCGGTGTCGGCTGTTTTGTTTGTCGCTCTAGTGCAGGGGTACTTCAAACGTCTTGGCTAAGACGCCGGATTGGGGGATCTGTCGCTGTCTCGGGGCCAGAAAATAAATAAGTAATATATAACATGTGAAAACTAAATATTTATGATAGATAAGCATTGAAATACAAAGTTGAAAGTGAATAACACAATAAAAAATCATAATATAGTAGATGAATACATAAACTTCATTTATAAATCCAATATTTAGCTAATTATGACAATGCAGTAGTAATTGAGGCACAGAAAACTAACCATGCAGGCATAAATCAAAATGCACACTAACTTTGGCATGTTTCAACAGGGCAGGAAGTCTGATGAGATGATAAACTGATGCCGGCAATATGCTATAGATACGAAATCAGTAGACAGTACACAAAGGGCAATAGCTACGATAACGCAAAGGAATTTTCGCTCACGTATAGTAATGGCGTTAAAATTTTGGCGTCTTCTCTCAGTTTTCTTTCTTCTCTGTCTTGTCTTGTTAATCGGTTTGTCCGCTTGGCGGCGTCATTTGCTTACGCGAGCGCTTATTTTTGCGGCGGCAGAGGTCCTGCTCAAGTCAGGCCGGGCCCGGGCTTCGCTGGAAGAACCGCGGCCAACCGTGGGTCGGTCGGAAGTCCTCCGGGGGTGGGGGTCTGGAGACCCGTACTCTAGGGAAACTAGGTTGTTACAGGATGAGAACGGGAGGGAGATTGCTTTAGTTGTTTCGGCTCCAGCGCCTACCTTCGAGCAATGCTTCAGTGTATCGTGAGCAGAGTGTAGAGAACCGGAACCGATACCGAGCCGAAAACAAGGACTGAACCGTTATTTTTAGCAGAACCGGGACTGAAATGAATGGAAATCGTTGCCGTCATCTTGGAGCTGAACCGGAAAACAAATGAACACAATCCGGTTCAAAATGCGTCAGCCCAATATTTGCATTTATATTTTTTTAAAACAAACTTAATATCTGAGAATTAGAAAAAAAATCGGCAGCTGTATGTTTATTTTTTATCAAAACGTCATATACAGAACTGCGATGTTACAGTGCGCCTCACACTTAACGCCGCCACGGCATTTGCCGTTTCTGACAGTCCCTGCGGCGGCCGATTGAACTATCTGAAAAAGGTTTGGGTTCCCGATTTCTACCCCATCCTGAGACGGGAGCCCTAAACGTTTTTGTAACAGATTTAACGGTAAGTAAACGACACGAGCTCATGTTGTGGGAACCCAGTGGCGGCGTTACGTTTGGGCTGCACTGTACATAGGAGAAGTGGTGGACTTTCGTGGAGTTTCTGTATTGGCACTCGGATGAATCACGGGACGTCACGTGCGACAGTGACGTCGTGCAGCGCGGTCATCGTGACGTACGGCGTCAAGTGGTCGTTGACGCGGTGACGTCACGTGACACGCGTTACAAGTAACGCGTGTCAACCTGACGCGTTACAAGTAACGCTTTAATTGTATCGAGTTACTTTTCTGGTACCGAACCGAGAAATATTTCGGTTCCACACTCTGCCCGTGAGCCTCGAACGCGCACACGTAGCCCAGTTAAGGGTGAATACTATTAGTGAATAAATATAAAGAAAACACGGCGAAAAGTAGCGAACACGTGCTGGAGGTCGGACAGCAGAAAGATTTAGACGTCCTGCTGTTCTTACCATGTCAGCGACCATACGAAGACAATGCCCGCGCTTTTCTTCTCTATCGTCATTATACTCACTAGTCGCTGACAAGGTTAGAGCGGCAGGGAGGTCCTTTCGATGGGCCCGCCTTTCAGCGTGCGAAAAGAGCGCCTTCAGCGCTCTTTTCGTCCTCCTCTTCTTCATATGTCTGCGCCAAAACCGTTCAAATGTCTAACTACCAACTAGCCCAGTTATCAACCCTTTGCCAGCTTCCAGCCTTCCATAACCCGCGGCGCGTGTTCGAAGGGCACCTGACAGAGACGCGCTGCGCCATGCGCTATCATCTTCGCCGGTGGCTGCAATGGCTGTTTTGACTCGGACAAGAAACATTCACCTTTGCGGCCATTGGAATGGGGATCGAGAGGAGAAACAGCACCCCATGAACTTCTCATCAATGCGGTATATTCATGCCCAGGAAACAGGCCGCACGCATTTTAGAAGGCATAATAGGAGGAGTCGTCGGAGGTTTCCTGCTGTTCAAACATCTCGATGGTACCTTTCCTTTTTCTTATATCGACCAGTGAAAAACCGGGAGGGCCTCGATTTAGCACCGAGTATGCGACGACGACTCGGAAATCCACGAAGAGTTCCGTGCGTGCTAGCAAATCGGCCACATGTAGGGATTAATCGATAGCAGGTGAAGTGATTAGACTTCTTTATCAACGCTAAGATCAGATGACCATGGCGGGAGGCTCTCCTGGGAAGTTTCTGCATTTGTTTCTTTATGCGGAGGGTTTGCTTTTATTCAATGGAGTTCTCGAGAGCGGTGAACTTTTTTTATTATTTTATCTTCGTTATTCTCATTCGCAATTCCTTATGAGTCTGCTCTACCTCATTGTTTTCGCTCACTGAAATGAACGCAAAGTATGTTTGAGGCCCTCGGTGCTTATTCGTCCTTTCTGTTTCCCAGTTCTGGCGGGGTGTCTTTACTATGTTCCACCACCACCAGCACGTTTGCGCGCTAAGCTTCGGTTAGATAACATTAATTGTTGAAAATAATCTTTTTATATATATATTAGTTGTGGAATACTTCTGAATGAGAGGAATTAATTTGCGAGGTCAAAATGACAATGGTACTGTTCATAGCTTTTTTGTTTTGTTTTACGACACTATGGTTATATAAAAAATAAATTTCACCAGTATATCTCCACACTAAAACGCGCCTTATGAAATCTGCGGGGACTCCTTTACGAAATTTATCATTCTAACGCCTCACTGAAGGACACACTTTTTCCCATCACATTGTTTATTTCTCAGTAGGTCAATCATCACTTCAATGCTTACCTACTGCAAAACCTCAGCATACATTGACTTCTTCAATCCTAGAAGGCCCTCTGATTGGAACCTCCTCCTGCATCTTTAGTAAATATACCATTAATTGATTTATTTAGACTTGCAATGACTAATCAATTTTGCTAATACATATCAGAAGCAATACGTAACCGGAACGTATGGCC
>JAZHYW010016723.1:0-48533 GCA_037355805.1 Ixodes ricinus
AAGCCCGTCGCAACCGCCGAACCGCATGTCCCTACATCAGCCTGACATTCTCGCACAGATGAGTTTGCTGGGCCGCGCTATTGAGCCAGGTGAGCCCAGCTGGCAGGGGCTCGAGCAGGCCACGAGGGGAACGTGATGGTGCTCGAGGCCATCCCACCGTGAACCAATGTTTCGGCCTACCCCACGGGTGCGTGTCGCCATCTATTGGTTGAACTAACGCCTTGTTCAAGATGGCTGCCGTGGGACCGCAGCCTTAGGGTTAGTTTCCCCAGGAACGTCGCAAAGAAATAGAAGACAGCGAATTCTGGACATCTACCGCCATCTCTGAGCGACGGCGGGAAGCCGCATATCTGGATCCGCCATCGCTCATAGATGGCGGCAGCCTTCCCAGTCTGGCTTGCCGACTTGCGGCCAGCCGTACTTTCCATTGTATTGCAGCTCCGCTGAGTCTTCCCTTCTTCACCAGAATAGAAAGGCTGAAAGTTTCTTTTTTCTTTGCGTACTTCTTATTAAGAATGGAACAGCTTTACTGAGAAGTATTTACGTAAGAAAATCACACATTCACAGAGCGACGCTGTAATTGGACCGGAATATATTGAGAGGCAACAATAACCAAAACAAAACGGTGCTACGATCAATAAACCTGAGAGTGGTAAAAACTGGAGAAGAGGGGAAGACGAACGAGCGCTGGGACGTCGGAAGGCCTATAAGCAATGTCCTCGGACACGTGGGGCATCAGACGGGGCCATCACCTTCGCGATAGCGAGGCCATAGCGGTAGAATTTGTGACGTCACCTACAAGAGGTCAAACGCGAGGGCTCAGATTGGGCAAGACTGCTGCGTCAGAGTTCGGCTGGAACTCGGTGTTTTCACCGATTGGACACGACTCCTCAGCCGAATGCTGACGTAATGGTGCTAGTGTCCGATATATGCCTCGCGTTGGCCTCTTGTTAGTGACGTCACAAATTCAGCACTCTTGACATGTTGTCTACCAGACGTGGACAGCGCCAGCCTTTACGAAGGGGCGCTGACGGATGCTCCATCCCGTTCCGTGACGTCAGACCAGGGTTGTGCCAGTTACCGAAAACAAGTAACGAAATAGCGTTACACGTTGGTTGGCAAAAAAATTAACGCGTTACGTAAGATTCGTTACGGTTCTGCAAATGTGACGAAATACCGTCATTATTACCTCCAAAGACTAACGAACGTTCCTTCGGCGTTACCCTATAGGTTTTAGTATTTGGCAGCGATAAACCGGAGTTACGAACTTCGACAGAAATTAATATTTTACGGAGCAGTTTTTTAGTATATTTATCTATTGTTTATCAGATTTGTGGAATGCAACGAGGTCCCGATGACGCGTTGGCCCTGAAGGTGCCAAAACGTGACTAATCTACATCAAAAGTAACGATTGAACTAATTTAATAGACCATACCTTGAAACACTGGCTAAATTACTCTGTTCGTTAGAATTTCAGATTTTAACTAGTACGTTGGTACACTACTGAAAAACCTAACGTGTTACCAGTAACGTATACGTCTAGCAAGTTACTTTCAACACTGCGTCAGACCAATGGTGAGCTCCCAGTGAGTGTGTGAAGTGACGCAGTTTGCCTCTGGGAATTCGGGAAGGGAAAAACGGCAAAGTGAAAACGTCGGTCCATTTCTATCGCGCCCGAGGGCACCTCTGGTGCCTCAACGTGTTCCCCAGGGAACTGAGCTCCTTACAGTGCGAGGAAAAAGGTTGCCAGACCAGGGGGCATCCGGTGGACCCTGGCTCTTTGCTCAAAGTGCAGGGGGCGCTGTCGGATGCATTTTCTCCACTGCCGTCTCGCGGGAATTCTTTCTTCGTGTCGGTCGCTTGTTTCCTGCCGGCAATGGGTCGCCGGCGAAATCCATTACTGTGCATCCGTTTCGTTGCCTTTCACAAGAATGACGTACTTTTTTCCACAATAAACATATTTCTATTCATTCATTCACTCGCTCATTCCTTCACACACACACACACACACGCACACACACATAAGCGCGCTCACACACACGCAAGAATGCTTTTGACAATGGTCGTGGGTGGAATCCATTACAGCCATGGATAAAAAGCAATGCACTGAAAGTAAATCCATTTTATTTTGTTTTATAAAACAAAAAAGTAAATGTCATGTATATTTTCAGTATGTATACTCTAAATATACGAAGTAAAATTTTGTTATAAAACTAGTGTATACTTTGCAAAGTTTGCATCCTAACGGTGTGGCCGATGTGTCGACCCAGCCTGGCAACTAAGATGCACATACTAAATTTGTGTGTTTTCAATATGCTATTACTAAGCTAAACTATAGTATGTGTAATTTGCGATGCGTTCCGTATTAGCGTACATTTAGTGCATTACCTTTTACTAAAGGCGTGCACCCATTTCTTTGATCAGCTATCACATGCACACGAGAATGTCCCTGGCAAATGTCGCGGGTGCAATCTATTACTGTGCGTTCCTTCCTTCGCACACACGAGACTGCTCTTCCGTAAAAAGTAAGTAAACATGCACTCTGGTTAATGTTTAACATTAAAAAAAATACTTTTAAAAACTTGGACACGACGGGCGAAGAAGTGGACAAACACAGAACGTCTCAATGTTTGCCTTCCTTTTGGTCTTCGTCTCGTTGCACGCTACTTCTGTTTTTCTCTTGAAAGTCTGTGGGGGTTGAATAACCGGACGTAGCACTCTGGGCTTAGTTCCGATATTGGAAACTTTTTCGTTGAAATGCCCCGCCTTATATTTCGTTCCTGTTCTCCGGAATTCGAAACCAGTGTTTCAAAGGACGCCGTAGTACGGCCGCTCGCCAAATGTCACTTTCATGTTTTCCAAACGCGCGCAGCCTCCAGGACACGCTGGTCGTACATCATGCGAAAGACACTTGCCGCAGACACGATGGCAGCATTACCTGCATGCAGACGGGCATTAAACGAGTAAAAGCATGCTTGCGTCATACACACGCGTGTCTCTAACATGTCTGGAGACAGTGTTTGCACGACCAATCTGAAAGAACCGTCATGCAAGGGGAAAGACACGCCTCAAACAGTAGAGCGTTTTAGGGAACCGGTTTGCGCATACGATACGGTATACGATGGGCCGTCCGGTACGAACCGCGCATATGCGAGTCTTCTGAGGTAGCGCATGCGCAGTTCGTACCGGAGGGCCTATCGTACCGTATACCGGATGCGCAAGAACGGTTCCCTATATCTCTCTAGTGTCTGCAGACTGTCATTTGTAGGATGTGTTAAAGATGTCACTGCGGCTTTTTTTTTTTTTTGCGTGGGTTTTAATTAGTTTTATACTACATTTCACCTTGCAAAGGAACTCAGCGAGCGCTACCAGTCATTCCAGCCAATCAGATTCCGCGGAAGTATCACGTGACTTTCACAGCGCTGGATTGATCAGGATGACTCGTAGAGCCCGCTGTGGACAACTGTATAAGGTGAAACGGAGTAAAGCTGGTGCTGCTTTGGGCGCGCTTACATGGCGGCGACTTTAGCGCATCGAATCGAGATGAAACCAATAATGCATACGCGATCAATCCTCCTTTTTCTTCGTGGTCTATAGGCTATAGGCAACCATAGTCGGGTCCCTCATCGATTGGATGCGCTGTGGTCGTATTCATCTAATCACAGCATTTACCCCTAAAAACACCTGGAATGAACGGGGCAAGAACTGATCGACCAAGAAAACGTTTACTGCCGAAGGGAGTCACTATGAAGGAACTTCAGAGTAACGACCCTTCAGCAATCTTGCGGCTTCGAATCATTGTTGCCAGTTATCTGCACTTCTATCTTCAATTGCAGGGAAAGTTTTCCCGTCCTCCAGAAGCGTTCAAACCGGCAGAGTAAAGCAATCTCGCTCGAGCACCCTATAACTACAAGCGCGTGCTAGCCCTCGCTCCTGGCATTGGGACGGGCTGCATGGGAACGAGCGCGAGTGCTCGTTCTGCGGAAGAACGCTTCAAAGCAGTGACCTCGAGCTCTCGTGGTTGTGGCATTGGCTGCAGTCTCAGCTTAAAGGTGTACGGAATAGAATTGGAGAGGTCCAGGGTTCGATACCCGGACAAGGGGGATTTTTTCGGTCGCGCACCAGTCACCTACAGCTGTTTTTGGAGATTTGTGCTTGTCCTTTTTCCCTTTGTTCCCCTTCTCCAGGGATTATTATTGCAATTCTTGTCCAGCACGCTGGCACCTTAGCATTAATTGCATCTTAATCAAAACTGTACTCATAAAGCAGGATTTTTGAAAGTTACCCTTTCCGAAATTCAGTCTTGTCACCTCGATAACTATCATCACCCAAGAGAATAATATTGGTGCCTTTTGATGACATGATCAAGAAAGAATTTCAAGACAGGCAATTGGGGTTGTGGGGATATTTAGACAGCGTGGTTGGTTAGCCATTTCAAAGATGCGACGAGTCGCTCGCTGTAGATGAGAAATTTAGCCAGTGCAGTACAACCGCTAGCCTCGGGTCGTTAACATGCACCACGCAGTAGTGGTACACGACCGCACGCCGGTACAATGCTCACCCAGATCGAAACGGGCAGGGGCGGGAATTGAACCTCAAGACAGGCAGCTATGTGGAGCCTGAACCAGAGTTTGGTCTGCTCTCATGTTATTCGGTGTCACCGTGACGGTACTTGGAAGCTTCTCTGCGCCACGCATTCGAGGGTGCCATACGAATCCTTGGAATTCGAGGCTTCGGCACGCTGCAGAAAGGTCATGACTTGGTCATGACTAGGGTGCCTCAATGTCCTTCTGTTTAGGGTGATGCCACCCTTTGTGGTACCCGATGCCGACAGCACGCGCTCACGGGAAAAATTTAAAAAGTCGACAAAGACAAATGCCGCCATAGCACAGTCAGCGCCACAAACGCGTGCAAGGACACGCTCTTTCACGCGCTTCTAAACAAAAAATAAAAAAATAAACGTGTGGGACAAAAGGGTCAGAGGTCTCCATCATAAGCAAAGCACACATGAAGGCACCCTACTCATGACAATACAATTCGGGGAATATTATCGATATATTTACTCAAGTAATCGCATCGTGTACAGATTGATGGTTCCTTGACACCATTGAAGCTGAAATAGAGAAAAAAAACGAAAGACGTTGACAAATCTCTGTAATGCGAAACTAGAGCGCAGTTCTTGAACAGGACGGGAGGGTATGGATGGGAGGGTATGTCCCCTCTCCTCCTCCGTACACTCCCCTCTTCCTCTCCTCCTCCCGCGTCCCTCCTCCTCTTCCCTCCTCCTCCTCCCCTCCTCCTCCTCCTCCTCCTCCTCTTCTTTACTCCTCCACTCCTGCTGCCGCTGAATTTGTTCATGGGTGAAGTGACACGAAGTCGTGACGTCATCTTCCCCACTAAATTTAGCGGGGAAACTGAATTGTTGTTGAGGTCACGTGACGCCAATTTACCCGCTAAAGTTAGCGGGGAAATGTCCCATAATGCAACGCGCGCAATTACGCCGACGCTGACGCCGACGCCGCTGAACCTGGAAACGGCCGCCTAAGAGCTGCGCTCTAAAAGGAGGGTACGGTGAAGAACACCGAACTTTCATACGTCTGCCGTTGACGAATAGATAGTATATTTTAACCGTGTAAAAGTAAACATTTGACAGAGATCTGTCTGGTTGGGAGTAGTTAATTATTAAAAAAATCAAACACCACCCAAGCACTTGTATAGGGCTTGGGTGGTGTTTGAACTTTTTAAAAACTATATTTTAACCGCCATTACCGCGCACACACACAAAAAAATTAGACTGACATTTGAGCCACAAATGGCGCTGAATTTCTGAAAGGGGCTATTGCGGCACACTCAGTTGCGACACACAAATGGCGGTACACTCAAGATCGAAATCGAAGTATAGAGTGCCGATACTACTATAAGCCTAGCATGTTTACAGGCTCTGCCGTCGACACACGAAGGTCATGGTACCGGATACACCCATTAGTGCGTCGAACATCATAATGCTATTTGAGCCGCTAGACGGTATTGAAATTTCGAAAAGAGTCTATACGCATGTATGCGGGAGTGGTCGTGCAAGGTATTTTAAAGCCACGAACACAAGCCGGTAAACACCCCCCGGTCCAAAGCATGGTTATTTACGGCGGGTGGCACCGGGGTGATATTTCGTTTGACGTCAGTCAGCAGCAGAAGTCGAAGCAACCGCGCTAACTGTAGCAGACATAATGTGAAAACATGAAGACCCCATAACTCTCAGCTTCCGAAGTTGTTTCTACAGCCCGTCCGAACGCGCAATCTCAGGGCCTTACAAGGTTCTAACCTCGTGCCCGTACGCCCCGAACCCTGCTCTAGAGCCACCGCAGTCTCACTCTTCATCTTACAAAAGACGCGGTGGAAGGATCGGTGGCCGAGTGGGCTAGCGCACACCAGCTCGGAGCACGTGGAGCGAAAGCTCGCGCTGCAGAACCCAGGAATCCTGGTTTCGATCCACATCCCTAAAGCCCCTTCATGTTTTAGAAGTATCACAAGGTGCGTCGATGCACAAGGCACGTGCAACGTGCAGCCCTTGGGAAGACCATGGCAGCACAGCGCAGCACTGAGCTAGATTTCAGACGCCATGATCTTCCCAGAAGTGGCGCGCGTTACGTGTCTCGAGCACTTTTCTACAACAATGAATGGCGCGACTTTTCCCAGGTTCCTGGGTTCAATCCCCATCCCTGCGCTTTTCGATCTGGATGAGCATCGTACCGGCGTGCGGTCGTGTATCACTACTGCGTGGTGCATGTTAACGACCCCAGGCTAGCGGTTGTACTGCACTGGCTGACACCGTACGTCGCACGTTGAGGCAGACTTCCAGGCTGTATAAACATATACACAAATAATTGCTTGCTTTAATATATTGATAAATATTTCTTAAAGATTTATGACGAGACAAGTTGCCTCTTGACAAAATACTTTTTTTATATATATTTCTCGGAAGATCGTGCGCGTATTGACTCGAACTTTCTTTTTGCGTCTTCTTTTTTTATCTTTTTTTTTAACTTTCCCACTTTAGTCCGAAGTTTGCGACGCTGATTAGCGTATTCCAACCGCGTGACCCTCTCGTCTAGATTATGTTTTAATTTCTTTTTAGCTCCTATATACCCAACCCGACCCCAATACGTTCGATATTGACAGCTTCGGATGTCACAAGATGGGGAAAAAAAAAAACTCCACTCAGTCGATCCCCATCGATCCCCTTTTAATAGGGCCTCGGGATCTTTCTTGACTCCCTCTCTCCTTCCTCTGTTAGCTTTACCCCAATACTTTTGTTTTTCTTATTTTCTTTCTCTCTATCTTTCATCATTCTCGGGTTGATTTCTTCTTTTAATTTTCATAGATAACTATAGTTTGACACGTGAAGCCAGCCTGCAACCTTTTTTACCCCTTCTACAACATCCTCTCCAAATCAATATTTTCTGTCCCCAAAATATTTTGCTTCTAGTTGCCACCGCCATGGATTGAGGAGATAGGGGAGGGGGGACACGTAGCCGCCATGACAGGTTTCAACGACCTTTCAACGGCGGTCACGTATATTGACAAAACGTTTGATCAATCTCAGAATTTCCTTTTCTGAGATTACAGTGACGTGGTTCCGCTTTGTGTTCCCTTTTGTTTTCTTTTTTTGCTCTGCGTCGTTATTAGTGAAGTGGTTGGACGCTTTGATTCTAAAACAGACCCATTTCAAAAGTGTGCGCCATCTAGTGGCTAAAATAGTAAGGTGGGCTAGTTGGTTCAACATATTATAATGCGCAAGGGACAGACAGGGCATGAAGTATAAACAGGACAGCGCCATTCCATGTCCGCTCATGTCCCTTGTCTTCACGTCCATGTCTTCGTGTCCGTGCCAGTCCCTGCGCTTTATAATTCCAGTATCTAGTCGGTGCTGCGCAAGTTATCTGAATCCGCCAGTGTGTACCCTCTGAGAATGTATTGGACACGCGAGGACTGCGTCAGCGCTGAGCGCCAACCTGGCTCAGCTCGTGTCACGAACGAGTGTGGCGTCAGCACTCGGCGAGGACTCGGATCCGAACCACACACCTCGTGCCCAAGAAATTGCCGCTGAAATTGTTGCTTGACGTTGTTTTGAAGAGGGCCTGTTATAAATATATCGGCTCAAAGCTTGGTTTCAGGCGCCTACGGCAAAACCGAAACTATACCTGCCAGAGGGATGGCAACACTGGCCATCGGGCGTACGGCCGCGACGTGACGACACGATGGTGCTGCGGTACGCGGTACAACCAAGCAACCGCAGCTCCACGACGACGTGGAGTCACAAGGTTGCAGCGCCAGTGACTAGAAGCTAACCCACTTGCCGCCCGCTAAAGAGCAGCTCGTCGGATCTCTACAATCAGTTCTAGCGGAGTACGCGGCTTCACTTTGACGTAACAGTTCGGCTGCGATCACATTTCGTGCCACTAAAGCGATGCGGGGCATTCATTTTGGTTTCTGTTTTCGACCGGAGTTGCCCTTTAACACTGTCGCGTTAAAATGTCCGTATGCAGTGGGGATTGTGTACAGTCTGCATGCTGCGAAGTTTGTAGGCCACGGACCGGGGATTTGTTCTTTGACACGAGAGCGGTATGCTGATAGGTCTTTTAGCCGCAATCCCACTGCAAATACACTGCACAAAAATGCAGTCTCCAGACACCGTGTAAGGCTCGTTCCTTCCTTTCGCGGTAACCGTAAAAAGAGAAAAAAAAAATTTTTTTTTCCAGACATATACCTAAAGCATGCATGAGGAAAACGTGCTGCGAATAGATGCTTGACGCGTATCCGCAAAAAAATTCTGCCATCTTGTCCGCAGCCCACACCCGCGCCTTTTCGTATTATGCATTCGCAGTGTGACTGCTGCTCTAACTCCGCCTACGAGATGACAGGTAGGGGGACTGTAATAGGACCCTTTTTTTATAACCCCCTTCGAGCAAGATACACCGGAGGTCCGCCTTTTCTCGTGCACGAAGCGCCTGACTGGATCGAGTCGTCACCAAACGCGTTCGTTCTCGATACCAGCCGAGTAGAGCTCACGCCGAACACTGGCACAGCCCTATTGGCGCTGAGATGTTTCGGTGGCGCCCTCGAACGGTTACCTTTCGTGACATCATTGCCCTGCGAACAACAAGTTCGATGGTATTTGTAATTAGCATGGCGGAAGCTTGAATTCATAGCGTTCTTGAACCAACACTGTCAACACCGCCAAAATTGAAGTCCTCACGTTCCTCTTATTTCCGTCCATGAGAACTGCTTTGCTGACGTCACAATCAGCGTTCGACCAATCGGGGAAGGCCGATCAGAGCGACACTTTCGATCGCGCACGTCGCCAATAGTGTCCAACACGTGCCCAGAGCGCGTGCCCGAACGATGGCGGACTGGAAGGATCAGAGCCACACCTCTTAGAAGAAAAGGCCTTAGCGTTCCAAGTGGTTACGTCACAATGTCGGAGAAGGAAGGCCATGGCGCAACTACGTGAGAAAATTTATGCTAATGACGTGAAAAAAATGTTTCCTTTCAAGCGGCACGGTGGTGTTCGTGCGCGTTTATCCGACATTATTATACGTTTTAAAAGCGCAGTCTTGTACAATTTATTATATATATATATAATATAAAACGTAATAAACGGTAATATACAACGCGTTACCAAGGTTCAAAGTATTAAATTTATATTTGTGATTATTCCCGTAACCGCGGGACTAACGTGCACTCCCGCAGCTCCGCACACTTTCCGAATGAGCCGGCTCCGATGCGACATCTTCTTCCCTCCTACGGGCTCCGATTCTGGTAAATTTACGTTGTGTGTGAGCTGTATACTGTCTCAAAAAGAACGCTGAGACATTTCAGAAGGGAACGGAACCGAAAACAATCCAGTCATCGCCGCAGGAGCGCATAGGAGCAAGAGAAGGGTCGACAACGTTAAGCCTATCGTCCCACACTGCTGCCGCTGCTCTCGTGTCTGGTTCTTTTGATCCTTTTCTTCCCGTCACTTTTCAGTTGTCACCGCAGTCTCGGGTAGTTCTTTTGTGTTCGTTTGATACTATATGGCATTTATGTGGATTCGCGGAACAGGTCCTGCTACGGTTTAAGTGACGTGTGGCAACTTAGCTAACGATGACACTGGTCGATTATCGATAGACCTCTCTCTCGGCAGAGAGAGACTTCTTGGAGTTCTTGTTCAAATGTTTTCGTGGCGAATATTGTGGGACGTATGGATACGATCGGCAGGTGAGAAACAACCTGATTCACGGGCTTTCTTAGTCATGTAGGACGCGAGTAATGTGCTGCAGTCGTTTTCTTTTCTCCTTTAAATCTTGTGCGATAGGATTCTTGTTCTTCGTCGTTATCCGTGTGCAGTTGCGTCGACATTTGTAAATATTCTGCGGTAATATTCTAGTTTTCGCTGGAAGGTGATTAACAAGTTCTTTGTAATTATTGAAAGTGCGTTGTTTGTGCATCTGTGTTTATTTATACTAATGTTATTTCATATCCTTTACCGCGTTTATACTAGAATCTTAATTGTATTAAGGTAATGGTAATATTGTATACAAAATAAGTTATATTTTGTTCTAAGGCAGCTCGAGCCCATAGGGAGAAGTAAATTAGTTGACTGTAAATAGTAGTTTCAGTACCCTTGCCACACGGAAAAGTTAATATGTTTTCATTAAATGACACGAGATTTGATCAGCTCGCGGTCTTGAGTGATTATACGAGCGTCGCAAGCTGATGTTGTCGACCCCATATATTCATTCAATTGAAATTACATTAATTTTGCCATGTGGCCGGGGTACAAATGCAAGAATTCAGAGACTGCATGCGATTACATCGCTTACATGATCGTAAGTGACCCCTGTCTAACCGTGTCCGCGTTGACTACGTCTACATTATTTTTAACTGTGATCTGTTTTGCTGTGTCCAATCACTGCGTGTCTCGCCATTTCGTCGAAGTATTTCTGTATAAAATACGCATTCTACAGCAATAATTGCGTGACTCATGTTTTTTACTTTAAAAAAAATCACACTTTCTTTAGACGTCTTAGACGCCTACCTCGTGCCATTTCGTACCGATTATTTAGCGGTGTAATTGTTTTCCCGTGAAATAAAAAGTTTTCTAGAGCCGTTGCTATGGGCAGGTTTCATTTTAGCGAATAAGACACGCGTATGTGACTACACGTGCGTTACGACGGTCGATCCACGCGCGCTGCCTTCGCTTTGACGCGCGCCCCTGATGGCCTTCCTTTGCGACGTCACGAGAAGAGCGCTATGGCCTTGTCTTCTAGGAGGCGTTGATCAGAGCCGTTTATCCTGAGAGAGTTTGGCCTTCTTATGGAGATTTTGACATCCTGGTAACTGCAGCAGCGTAGTCTGACAACCGGGGCACGACTACTTCCGTCCGCCATTTTTGGGGCTCTGACTCATAGGAAGTCTATGCGATTTCTCAGGAATAAAGACGGCAAAGAAATAACTGCCATTTTGTGTTATCGCGAAATCCGCCGGTTCTAGTGGGCAGCAAGCTCCGCCCATTGGCCAAACTTTTCTCAGTATAGGCCTTTTCATCTCAGTAGTTACCTGACCGGTGGAAAGAAGGCGCTGACCAGGCGGCGCCATAAAGTGGCTTTAATTTGCTTGGTTTCGGTTTCAGCGGGCTCGAGGCTGGTTTAGCTTTGCCATGTCATTTTCGCTGAGTTTTGTGATATGAATGTATACCTTGTGGCACATAACCAACGATACATTGGTAATGAGCCACCTTCAGAGCTACGACGTAGTTATGATCCTAAATTGTCGACGTTTTAATGCGAAAGCATTAAGTGTCTCATGGAGCGAGCTGACGTCACCAGTGTGAAGCGCAAAAACGGCTCCCAGTTTCCGCGATCCCAGTAGGAGTGATTCGCCTTCGGTTCCATTGGCTTGCGCGCGTCAACGGGCCTCCCACTGGCCGCTTTGCCATGGCTTCCGACTTCCCGAAGCGCGCGCGCTCTAGTACGCAACAGACGACAAAGGGAGCGGAAGAATGACGTGCATGTTTTCGCATTCACAACTCATAAGAAATGCTTAGTTGTACCTCGAACTTTTTTACAAACACCTTCATCTTATCAAGTTCTTCGTACGGCCAGGTTCGGCGGCGAAACGACTGAAGTGATGCCGGGGGGGGGGGGGGGTATTACCGATATCTACGGTCGTGCTGGACGTATCCGCTAATACTAGTTTTCATAAAAATTAACTAATGAATAGAATAATGCATGGAGGCACAGTGAAAGAGCAGGTTTACGACCCGTTTAACAATGGGCTGAATTGCAGGGAACAAGTTTAGTGCTTACTGTTCGGTTTTCTAAGACATTAACGTTTTGCGAAAATTGTCGACTGGGAACCCCCCCCCCCCCCCCTTTTCTTGTAATGACGCATGAGAAGCAAAAAATAAGCGATATTGTCTCGATCGAGAGATGCTTCGATGGTTCATTCTACGCCGAGTAGGAATTCTTTCCAACTAGCAGCCCTGGTAAAGTATTCCTTAGGCGTATTTCACAATGTTGACCTTAGGAAACTGGAAAGAATATGAGATAAGCGGCGAACCGGTCATTTGAAGTCTGACGTTTTCCTCTCGTATAATTTGTGAAATAAAATTAAATGGCGCAAGAGAATTGACTTTTAGCAGGCTTGGCTCAGGTCGAATGCCAGGCGAACCTCTATGGGTTTTGGTAGACAGATCTTATCTTGTTTGAACACATACGATTTTTATTTTTGCGGCGTCGAGAGTAAATCCGGCATCGACAGCGCAGCACTCGAATGATTTCCATGGAGACGGCTTCTTTTCGGCGTCACATGTTGCGTGCCTTAGGCCATTTTGTCGGAACTCACAAGGTGTCTTTGGCACATTTTTCACCCGGAGGCCCCAAGCCTTTGTGTTTAAATTACTTAATTGATTTGGATATCTTAAGAAATGTGAATGACATGCAGACATGAGACCGAGCACAATGTATAGTTTCTTTAAATCTAAATAAACAGAGTAAGCGAATGTTTACACCGACAAAGTTATTCCCCATGTAATCAAAAACAACTGTTTTGGATGTGTTATGAAGGCAGAGCACGATGCCTCCAGGCGCTTCCAAAAACACACAGTGACTCCTTGCGTTAACTATATTTGCCTTCTTCTGATCATAAATATACCTTGCGCCTCTTATTCTGCCACTAGCACTTAGCCACTATCACTTAAGCAAATTTACACTGTAATAAATAATTGGCCTCTCAACCATCGTCTAGGTTAGAATCATCCACATACTTAATGTGCGTCAGTGCTAACGCTTATTCCTTTCCTCACACGTATCCGGTACGACGACGGTGCAAATAGTCAAAACGTGTCATAAAATCCAGGGCAGAGGTTTTGCACACAATGATGGAATGCAGTTAGGTAGTCAAAAGAAGTATCAGACGACACTTCTACAAAGCAAGGCGAAAACATTGCGGTAAAACGGAAGAAAAAAAAAACACGAATACAACGTTTCCGTCAGGGCACGGGAGCGGAGAGACGAGCGACGAGTAAAGGCAACGTTGAAGCCACCTTATGGAGGCCGCGTCACGTGATTCCAAGATGGCAGCAACCATGCGACGGAGGGTGGAAAGCTTTAACATCGCATCCCCCCCCAATCCATAATTGCTTGGGGGGGGGGAAAGGGGGGGCTGTTTACAAAGACACGAGGTGCGGACCAACGCTCAGTTCTCACATGAGCTACTTCGCGAGCGCAGGAACTACATTCGCGTATCTGCGCATGCGCGCACTGCAACCGCCACCACCGCGGCGGCGTGTTGTCATGACCGCGTGGAGTCAGGACCTCTGCCTTCTGACAAACTCTCAGCTTTCAATTACGCGTACTCGCAACGTCAAAAAAAAAAACACGTTTTTTTTATGTTTTTGTTTTTTTTTGACACTCCGCTTATCGATCGGTGCGGTCCGTTGTCATTCCGCCTTGAGTTCGCGTTTCGTGTCACGCGGAGCACTAAATATTTTCGCGGGAAAATCCAAATGTATCGCAGCTCGCGCATTCACTTACCAAAAGTACAATAGCACTCGAAAAACTCGAGTTTTCCCGTTATGTTTTTCTGTTTTCTCGTTTCCTTTTCTTTTGCCGGAAGCACGAATGAGTGATGAGCGGGGGCTCATGGAAATCTCTTCAGGCCGATGTAAATATAGATGCGCTGTGGAACCTTGCGAGGCTTTTAAATTGAAAAGCGTTGTGCATTCCCCTCATCCTATAAGCTGACAATGCGGTGGAAGTTACGTGCTCGTTGGACCTCTCATGCTTCTATCTTTGGCCACGTGATCACTCTCCCGCGCGCAGAGAGCGGGGTCAGGGGATGAAGGACAGGCGGTTGACTATAGGTCCGGCGAGATCGTAGCTTCCACATCACTGTCGGCTTATAGGAGGCGAACGGAGAATAAGACTTACCCCGAGAACGGCCAATATAAGCGACCGGTAGCCGTGATAAATGGATTCTTCGGGCCGATCCGAGCGCGGAACATCTATTTTCCCACTCGCGCGTAAATAAAGAAGCGAATACATTTCATAAATAAAAAACGGACAGACTTTGGGCGAAGAAACGCCGCCTCGTATGTGACGAGAACACTTTTCGCGAGGGGTGATTTCTGTTGCTTCATGAATGCGTTATAACAATGCGGTCCTCAGCCACCCCAGTACAGCCAATACCATCTATAAAAGACAAAGCGAACACCCCCCCCTCTTCCCCCACCCCCTCATACGTCATCACTAGTGGATTTACGCAGCGCCGCCTAGCGGACGCCACAGCCGGTTTGAGTCGATTCTCGTCGCGAGCTTCACCATGCAACGTGCTCCGAGCTGGTGCTTCGAGAGTGTGCTCCGAGCACGTGCTCCGAGCTGGTGTGCGCTAACCACTCGGCCACCGATCCCTCCAATATTTTCACATAAAGACGACACCAGTGGCGAAAGCTCGAAGTGCAAATGGTGTCTGCTAGCAGCACACATGCTGCTTCCGCGTTTCGTAGCGGAGAAAGCAGGCAAGGTAGCTCGACTTCTTACGCGCGACCCTATAGTTTGAGCGTTGTCCACTGTGAGAGGAGGGACCGCGCATCAGAAGAACTCTTCTTCTAAAGTCCATTTTAGGCTGAGAGTGCGAGAGTGCAGTCAAAGCTATAAGTGCAACCTACACTCTGTTCTCCCTTAAGCTGAGACTACAGCCAAAGCTACAAGAGCGAGTTAGCCCGGACTCCTGGTTTTGAGACGTGCGTTTATGGCGCGAGAGCTCGTTCTTGAGCGCCAATTGTAAGATCTGCATGCGGAACAACTTTTTGAAGCAGCGTTCTCGTGCTCTCGGTGTTCTGGCATTGACTGCATTCTCAGCTTAAGCATGAACGCAGACCCACTAAACAAGCTACGCTTCAGAGTAACGACTCAATTACCCATCTTGTGGCTTCAAATCTAAAGTTCTATCTGAAATCACACACACACACAAAAAATACTTTTCCGCACTCCACAAATGTTGAAACAGTTTGTGACAGAGCAAAGCAATATTGCGTGAGTTTCCTAACACCGAATCTAATGCTGAGGAAGTACCACTTTTCAATCATGACGATCGGCAGTTGCGCCTCCTCTGTTCTCGTTCACCAAGATGGCGGCGCCCACCACAATATCGGGGAAACATTGTGCCGATACTTCAAACGTAACTCATTTAGTTGGCTGTAGATGAAGGAAGTATAAACGATTGCAAGCAGGGCATATGGCCGCCGCCACGCTTTCTGCTCGTGCGGGCAAGTGTATGCATTTATACAAGCTCGCCAAAGCTACCTTCAAGCTCACGCAGCACATGGGACCCTTTCTTAAAGTCAGTCTACCCACCCATGCAGAGCCGAATCCGACGCTCTTCTAAAGGCCGCACTACACAACTTCTCCACCGGAAAAAGCGAACGTCTTCGAAATCATAGAGCAGAAAAAGGAAAAGTTGTTGGTCCTTTTAGGTCACGTTCGATTCACAAAATGGAGGGTGCGTGGTTTAGCCGAGCATGATCTCCTATCACCGCCATTATAGTGCGGCGATATTGGAGCTTCTGGGACTGCCCCAGGGTGACTCCTATTTTTTGAAAAGGGTCTTATCTATGATCGGCCTTCCACGATTGGCCGAATGCTGACTATGACATCAGCTAAAGGATTTCTAATCGAAGGATATAATATAAGACTTCAATTTTGAAGGGTTTTGGCAGTATTCGTTTAAGACCGCAATCGATTTCAAGCTTCCACCATGCTCTTTAAAAAGACCATCGAATTTGTTTTTCGCAAGATAAGGACGTAACGCAAGATAAGGACGCAGTTTCCATGGGAGGGCGCCACCAAAACATCTCGCCGCGGCGCCTCCGACGCCATCTAGCGGCTTAAATCTTGACCGGCTGGTTCTGGCAGCAGTTCTGGGCAAAAAAATTGGGTTGTGTGTATGTTTATACAGCCTAGAACTTGGTCTGCCTCGACGGGCGACGAGTCTCCCATCAGTAGATGAGCAATTTAGCCAGTGCGATACAACCGCTAGCCTGGGGTCTTTAACGTGCACCACGCAGTAGTGATACACGACCGCACGCCGGTACGATGCTCATCCAGATCGAAACGGGCAGGGGTGGGGATTGAACCCAGGATCCCTGAGTTCTGCAGCGCGAGCTTTCGCTCCACGTGCTCCGAGCTGGTGTGCGCTAGACCACTCGGCCACCAATCTGGGCAGGCAACGGAGTGGGTATGTGGGGAACTCGGTTCTTGGCTATGGTGAACTACAATAACTTGTCCGGTTGAATCGAGCTGGCTATAATGACAGGCCATCAAGAACGAGGACGACAATGGTGGGGTCCCGGTTGGAACCGGTCCTCTTGCAACAGACGAAGCAGCCGTGAGCATAAACGTGACGATGAGTCTGATACAATGCCCTCGCCTTAGGCGCTCGAAATCGACTGACTTCATCAATAAGAACCCTTGTGGAACAGCTGTTGCTCAATAACATTGCAGCCACACTGGCGCTGCAGCTTCTTGTGCTCGATCATCGCACATTTTCCGCGATTGTTCTTATCCCTGATTAAAATTATTTGTGCACACGACCGCGACGCAGTGATAGCAAGGCTACCGCAGATGTTGGGAATTGTAACGAGGGAAAAAAGAAACACTCTCAACTAACTCACGCACGAC
Source organism: Ixodes ricinus (assembly GCA_037355805.1). NCBI lineage: Eukaryota > Metazoa > Arthropoda > Arachnida > Ixodida > Ixodidae > Ixodes > Ixodes ricinus. The sequence goes on from JAZHYW010016723.1 coordinate 17,220, forward strand.
GTTCGTTCCTAAGCCTTTTCGCCCATACCCTCGGCGGTTGCATACGCTGTGTCGCCGGGCAATCCAAAAATGCACCGGGATGAGGGTACGTCAGTTATGCGAAAAAGGTAAATAGACGTTTTCTGTTTCCTGTCGTTCTCCAGTCACGTGGGCTCCATATCTAGTATGTGGGACGAAAAAATTGTAAAACATTTTAACCTGGGATACTCGAGAAAATATAGATGAGGCAAAGCAATGTGTGACAATCACGCATTTTTCGTAAACACCCTTCAGCAGCGTGGAGAGATCAAAACGATGTTTTACCACATACCAGAAGTGACGAAATTCAGGATGGCTGCGCCCTCGTGGAAAAGGTGTATAGACCAACGTTACTAGAGCAAGCTCCGTTTCGCAGCTCCCTATTCTCCAGCGATGGCAGTAATTACATTTGCCATCGCTGTACTTTTCGGAGTAATGAGTAATGTAATGAATTTCTGTAAGCTAGTAATTCAGTAATGTAATGAATTACTTTCAGGCAGTGATTTCGAGAAAATAACTCATTACTTTTGAAATTACTTTTGTCCTAAATTATAAAGTTCTTTTGCAAGCTTTAAAAGGAACAAGAAAAATTATTGCGCATGGTGAATTGTTGTGAAAGAGCATCAGGGGAAATAAACGACGGCCACCTGAGCGCGAAGCCACGTACGAAAAGCTGGACAGACGCACAAAGGAGGGCTGGAAAGGCGAAGGAGAAAGCTTACGTGTAGACATCGCTGGAAAGCAACGGTATACGAATTCCAGGCACAACAGATTCACGGCGTCGAGTCATCACGTCGATAGTATACTAGGCATACGCAAGGTTTGGCGTTTCCCTGGTCCGCCAGAGGAGCGCCGAAGTTGGTGCTATACTTGAGCCATAACTGCCATAGTAAATCCTAATCTGGGAATTCGGGGCATGCCAAGGTTTGGCGTTTCTCTGGTCCGCCAGAGGAGCGCCAAAGTTGGTGCCACTACTTGAGCCATAACTGCCATAGTAACTCCTAATCCGGGAATTCAGGGCATGCCAAAGTTTGGCTCTTCTCTGGTGCGCCAGAGGAGTGCCAAAGTTGGTGCCATACTTGAGCCCTAACTGCCATAGTAAATCCTAATCTGGGAATTCGGGGCATGCCAAGGTCTGGCGTTTCTCTGGTCCGCCAGAGGAGCGCCAAAGCTGGTGCCATACTTGAGCCATAACTGCCATAGTAAATCCTAATCTGGGAATTCGGGGCATGCCAAGGTTTGGCGTTTCTCTGGTCCGCCAGAGGAGCGCCAAAGTTGGTGCCATACTTCAGCCATAACTGCCAGAGCAACGCCTAATTTCGGTATTTGGGACGTGCCAAAGTTTGGCTTTTCTCTGGTCCACCACTGGAGTGCCGAAGTAGTGCCATACTAGAGCCATAACTGCCAGAGCAACGCATAATTTGGGTATTTTAAAGATGCCAAAGTTTGGCTTTTCTCTGGTCTGCCACAGGAGTGCCGAAGTAGTGCCATACTTGAGCCATAACTGCCAGAGCAACGCCTAATTCGGGTATTTCAGAGATGCCAAAGTTTGGCGTTGCTATGGCCTGCCAGAGGAGCGCCAAAGTTGGTGCCATACTTCAGCCATAACTGCCATAGTAAATCCTAATCTGGGAATTCGGGGCATGCCAAGGTTTGGCGTTTCTCTGGTCCGCCAGAGGAGCGCCAAAGTTCGTGCCATACTTCAGCCATAACTGCCAGAGCAACGCCTAATTTTGCTATTTGGGACGTGCCAAAGTTTGGCTTTTCTCTGGTCTGCCACAGGAGTGCCGAAGTAGTGCCGAACGTCGTGCAAGTATGTGTACGTTTCATAACATTTGTTGCATATCCAATCACATATACGGACAAACAAAATTGTTTCGATCGCTACCAGAAGTTTATTAAACCACTATCATTACACACAGTGTATTGTCGACATATTCACAAAGGTCACACTTCTCTGTAAAACGAAAAGCAAATTATAAAATAGAATTAACACTGCCCTCATGCCAAGCAAAACTCATCACTCAAAAAACCGCGGAGATTGAGAGGAAAGCAGGACTACTATCAGAAGCATGCTTGCAGTGTACTTACTAATAAAAGAGCGATATCATGTAATCCTTGATAGATGCATAATCCAACTCAGGCACCCCACAAACACTCTCCAGAAAGAAGGTTGCGCACATTCAACTGATGTCTCGTCGTCGGCGAAGAGCAGTTTTTGTCGAAGCGTGTCCAGCAAACACATCACAAGAATTCCACGAACTTTGGTGAAAGAAATGGCTGTTACCGAAAAATTGGCATGGACGTATTCCGGCCGTTTACGACGAAAAAACACGGCCCCGTCTGCAACGCACGGAAGCAACAGAACACTGAAGAGCGCATTTCGAAAACCGGACCTACGTGACCCGCCTGTTTCTATAACTAGGCAAACGGCGAAAACGACAGCCCCAGAGATCCCATCAGCGTGACAGAGAGAGTCACGTGACAAATTTTCGTCCAAACGTTTTTGTCCTACGCGTCCTACGTAGAGAGGTCACGCGTTTCACTCCACCCTTTTGATTTGCTTAAAGCGGCTGTCGCGCTCCCTGACAGCCACACCAAGACACAAAAGCAGGTGGGGAGGATTTGCAAAAGGCGAGGTCGAAGGGGCAGCAACAAAGCAGCTAAGCTCCCTCTGCATTCTCGACGCTTTAGAGTAAAAAAAAAAAACAAAAACAACTTATAAAAAAAAATCCTGCTGTACAGTCAAAGCTACAGGGGAGGGAGTGTATGCCGACCAGTTCAACAGTAGGGAAATAAGGGACGTGGGAATCCCAGCCCTTCTCGGAATGAAATGGAACGGAATGAAAGGAAAGGCCACTTCTGTTGGTGACCTTGTCGCCTGGCTAGTACTGTCAGCGTTCGGCTTCCATTGTGGGCCTCAGAAAGATAATCTCCTTTCTTGAGAGCAAAATAGAAGGGGTGCTTATGTTTTGCGGGCTTGTCGCCATCGCGATAGGCCTCAATTATTTCTCTACCGACTTGATCGCAGTCGCTTCCATGGCTGTCGCGCACGGACGTTAAACTTAGCCGTAGCCGGACACTTGCTCACGTCAATGACGATCGAGTTCAGAATGTCGAAGCAGCTACATTTCGGCATCCATCATGCATGTTGCTCGGAGCTAGTCATTGAGCATCGCCCGGTTTGACGCGCGGAATGTAGTACACGAGCAGCTATCTCGTACGTCGACAGTGTCGCTGGCTAAGGTGGCGCGCCGAAGTCGCACATCCGCGTCTGCAGGCTTGCTGAAGCTTCGTGCCAACGTGTAATGCATCAGCTTGCATTATGAAACTGAATCGGCGAATACCGTGCTACTTATCGTGTGAAATCGCTCAAGCGACTTGGGGTACCATAAGTAGCCGCATGGAATGACCTTTAGCGCTCCGTTATCACGTGTCGAGCCTCGTCGTCAGCGAATCTGGTAGTGCCGTGACATTAGCGACGCTAACGGCAACGATATGCGTTCGCGTGAGCACTTTGCATCGAGTTACGGAACTGGTCAACGCATTTATTTGTATTTTCGCAGCGTGAACCGTAGGTGCGCGTACACTGCGGTCACTTTGAAGTGCGTTCAAGTTAAACGGCGTACCGATAGTTACTTACTGTCGTCTCGCTGTTACAACGTTGTCTGCATAGCCACACTAAGACTACTAAAGCAGGCGGGCGAGCTCTGTCAGACGCGAGAGTCGAACCGGGCATGACGATAAGCAGCTAAGCTCGCTCTGCAGTCTCGACGCTTTAGAGGTGAAATGCAACATCGTCGAAAACAGTACGTATAAAAGAAGATCCTGCTGTACAGTCACAAGCGACCGCGGAGCGAGTGTATGCCGACCAGTTCAACAGTATGGACATAAGGTGACGGTGGAATCTCAGCCGCTTCTTCTGGAATGAAATGGAACGGCATGAAAGCGAAAGGCACGCTTCTGTTGGTGACCTTGTCGCCTTGGCTAGTCTGTCAGCGTTCGGCTTCCATTGTGGGCCTCCAGAAAGATAATCTCCTTTCTTGAGAGCGAAATAGCAAGGGGTGCTTATGTTTTGCGGGCCTGTCGCCATCCGCGATAGGCCTCAATTATTTCTCTCGCCGACTTGCTCGCAGTGGCCTCCCATGGCTGTCGCGCCGGCAAAATTAGGGGCGCAGCCGGGATATTTTCTCCCGTGAATGACGATCGGGTGCTGAGAATCCGAAGCAGCTCTTTCGGCGTCCATTTGATGTTCTCGGAGTCGGTCGTTGAGGCATTGCCCCGTTTGCGCATTGTACCTGGCCCCGCTTCCTCTCCTTCCCCCAAGATTTTCCTTTCCTGTACTCCCACGGAGCGGGCGGGCTTTGAGCTTGAAGCCGAAAAGGAATGTTGTTGAGGTTGAAAGATTGTCTTGTATGTATCGTCCCTTATGTGTCTCCACTTTCTAAATGTTTAAAAAGTACCAACACGCTCAAATAGTACAAGTTCCGGGATTTCATTTTAATTCCCCAAGTGTAATGCGGGAGCGGCGCCACGGAGCCCCGGTCGTTTCCGCTCTTTGTTATCGCTAGGATTTGACAGTGCTCAGTCACAATGCAAGACACGCACAGAGCCACGCTCGCTTTTGCAATGCGCCGCCTAATAATGATATCTGTTGAGGAGACATGCGCACATCAGTCTCTCGCAGCGCTAGCTCGATCTCAGCACTTTCTGTAAAGGCGCATTCACACCGAAAACGTAAGCAGTCGCGCGATGCAATTAAATCGCATCGCAAAAAAAAATAATTGGATGGTCACTCTGGCGTGTGCGATGAGCGAGTCCAACGCCTTCGTTGGCGAGTCGCTTCTCAAAAACTCTCGCTCCGAACGCCGTTGATTGGCTCAGCCTCTCCCCGACTAGATCGCATCGCAAAAAGTCGGGTCAGGAAGCGACTGCTCAAATCGCGTCGCTTTTTGCCCGCGATGGTCGCTTTTGCAATGAAAGTTATCGCGCGACTAGATCGCATCGCCGGTGTGAACGCGCCTTAATGTCGAACCAGTCTCACGGCCCGTCCCGATATTTGCGTGTGTACCTACGCGCGAGTACAACATCCGGCACAATTTGCGTTTGCAAAGCCTGGTCCAGCCGCGCCAAAACATTCAGCCCACCTTTGGACTGGAGAAATCAAGAGACACCCAAAATAAGATAAAGTGGCCAGCCGGAATAAAACTTGATTTCTATTTAATTAAGATGAAGACCACCCGCGTACACCCGCGTACATCAAATACCTCATCAGCCGAACTCCAAGGCACTAAGCCTAGTTCTGGCACTTGTTTGGCAACTTTGGCCCGTAGCAGCGAGATGACAGCCGAACTATCGGGAAGCGAAGCCTAACTTTGGCACTTGTTTGGCGACTTTGGCCCGTAGCTGCCAGACGACAGCCGAACTATCGGGAACCGAAGCCTAACTTTGGCACTAGTTTGGCGACTTGGGCCCAAATATGCCAGATGTCAACCGAACTACAAGGTAGTAAGCCTAACTCTGGCACATCTGTGGCAATTTTGGCCCGAAGGTGCCAGATGACAGCCGAACTATCAAAAAGTGAAGCCTAACTTTGGCATAAGTTTGGCGATTTTGGCCCAAAAATGCCAAATATCTGCCGAACTACCGGGCAGTAAGCCTAACTCTGGCGTTTGTTAGGCAATTTAGGCGCAAAGATGCCAGATGACAGCCAAACTACCAGGCAGTGAAGCCTAAATTTGGCACTTGTTTGGCAAATTAGGGCCAAAATACCCAGACTGTTGCCAAGGGAGGCCAGGTTTGGCTCTACTTTGGCTTCTTCGGGCTTTTCAATGCCCTAAACTCCCAGACAAAAGCCAAGTTTTGGCCCAGAACTCGGTGCTACCTGGGCTTCGTGCATCCCTAAGCTGGACAGTGCTCTGGGAGCCGCAAGCTAACCAGAACCAATCAAACGCCTTCTTCTATCACCTGACCCGCCTGTTTTCTCGCGCGTGGGTATGAACGAGACGTAGTTACGTGGCGAACGATAGGCGTGTGATTGCTCCAGCAAACACGTAGCTTCCACCGTTCATTTCTAAGCTGACAGCGCGTCAGCTTAGGAATGGCGAACGATAGGCGTGTGATTGCTCCAGCAAACACGTAGCTTCCACCGTTCATTCCTAAGCTGACAGCGCGTCAGCTACAAGGCGACCACCACGTCACCAGTGAGTTAAACATAATGCAAAACCTGAGAGGACAGGACACATAGATCCCCAGCCTTGTACTTTCATCGAGCAAGGTCAAATCGTGAGCTTCGACCATTGTGAACAAAAAACGACCGGAATAAATAGTTAATTCCAAATGCCTTGTCAAAGCCCCCAGAACGTTTCGTGCTTCCTCGAGCAAAACAGCTGCCGCTCGCGGTATGCTTCGCCGCCTTCCCTTGGAAAGTTTATGCGGGAATAAGCCGCAGATATCGCCCCCCTTATGTTGGGAAAGTACACAATTTGGGAAGCTCGCGCCCTTCCTCAACTGGCGACGCTTCTCCGCTTAGCAATGATCTAGGCCCTTTGTGTGACATTGCGCGAAAACTGGGCTCTTCGGGTAGTTGAGAAAAAGGCTTCTTGAGAGGAATGACTCGAGAATTCGTCAACTATATTCGGCGACAATATTTCGTGGCAAAGCAGTGGAGGGTACAGGCACGTGTTCCCTTCCCATTTCGAACGCTGAATAAAGCTGTTCGCGGGCTCTCCCTATCCAATGGATTGCCATAGTAAAATTGAATAGCGTCCGATGTGGAAGGGACACGTTTCACGTGACGACTCCTTGCAAGACCGAGCTCCCATTGCAACTTCTAAATCAGGAATACGAAAACATATGACCCTTTTAGTGGGAACCTTCTCCGTTGAATGAACAGAGAAACCGGTGAGTCGACTGTATTTCTGAGCCACATTTAAAGAAGCTATTCGTCATGTTTAAACTTATGTCGTGTACGCCAGCAAAACCACTGGTTCACTTTGAGGCGAATAAGGCTGTTGCGGTGTAAATGGGAAGATCTGAGTTTTGGTACATATAGACCAACTCAGCTCTTTGACGTCACATCACTGAGGTGGCACTGCTGTCGGCACTGTGCATGCGCAGCGCCTCTCTTCTCCCGGGATCTGGTTCCTGCACACGCGCTGTGTGAGCAGACGAGGGCTTGTTTTGTAAACACTGTGTTGGTGTATATGGTAAATAAAATGAGCACGAATTACTGCCTCAAGGTATTCAAAAGTAATGTCAAAGTACTTTTCGAAAGTAATTGTTATGTAATGTCATTACCTTCAGTCTGCAATAATTTGTAATGTAATTTAATTACCTTTTTGCAGTTTTAGAGTTGCCAGTGCGCATGCCGCGCCGCCGTCATGGCAATTGATAGGTAATGGGAGAGGGTGTGACGCAGTGTGTCCCCCTCTCCCTCTCTTCACCCTTCGTAGCAGCCTCCGAACTCCGAAACCTTTTTCACAATGGGCACCGCCATCTTGAAATATCGTCACTTCCAGTATGTGGTGAAAACATTGTCTTGCCGTCGCCACACCAATAGAATGCATTTTGGAGATAAGCGTAAACGTCACCCATTCTCGTTTTGTCTCCCTCTATTTTTTTACTATTTGCAGCTTGAAACGTTTTAACATTTTTTTCGTCGCCCATATTGGATATGCCTTCTTTGCAGTCGGGAGGAACCGGCACCGACTCCGAACGTGTTTGCATCCCATTGCCTCCGTCTCGTTCCTTTGGAAAACAATGTAATGGCAATGTCTTAACAAAAACAAAATGTGTGTTTATCTTTTTTTGTGAATGTCCGACGCTTCCGGCACGACTGCACTTGACTTTGTGTCTCTCGATTAAGATTGGCTCTGGCCACAGTGCACGCCCAGTGAGAGTCACTTCGCATTATATCGTCAATCAATGAACGCAAACTGCACCTAGGTGCTGGTGTTTCGCGGCTTAAAGGCCGACGTACACTTCGCGCTTTCCACTTTTGCCCGCTTCCTCCTTTCCTCTTTTTACCTTGCCCCAACATGACTCTCCTCGCCGCTTAGGAGACGGAAGCGCTAAGAGAATTATCTTCCCTGCAGAAAACCGAGGTTGTTCGTTGGCTTTTAAGATGGGTGACTTTTTCACATTGCCACTCTAAGCACAAGTTCAAACTTCTTCTGCAAGTTCTCCTTTTATTAGACAGGCTCTTTTTACAACAAAAAAAATATTTGCTTCGCGGCACAACAAATTAAAAAAATCTACACTAAACTATCAAAGTATTCATAGACTTGCAATTACAGATTCAACGAGCGAGCGAGCGAGCACGTGAGCATGCAGCAAACAAAGAGCCCTAACAGGGCCGGGGCATTTAGCTGCTCATTGTCGAGCATGCACGTGCGAGGCCAAGCTCGAAACGGGAACCATCTTGGCTCACCACAAAGACCAGCTCGCTCGCGAAATACTTGAGGCCTTGACCATAGAAGATAAAGAAGAAAACTGCGTTAGTTCACCCACCATCTATTGCCCTCCAGGAAAGCGAAAAAGATTCCTTTCGAAAACCAGTATCCGAGATGGCACAGAAAGATCAAGTAGGAAGAAAATGAAGACAATAATAGAGGAGCAACAACATTAAATGATGGAATAAGTTCCGAGAGGGTAGCCACAACACCAGTAGACAAAAGAGAGGAAAACGAAGGATCAGTATTAAATAGCTGGTAGTCCAGCGATCCTTTCTCCCTCTTTTCGTCGTTCAGCTGGTTAAACTGTTCCGGGGTTGCTGGTGTACCCCATGTGTGCAAGCATGTGCAGAGTGCGCGTGAACGTATATACTGTCAAGACCGGCTATAACGAAATCAACGGGAATCGGCGGAAATCACTTTGCTATATCCGCTATCTCGTTATAACCGACTTCGGTTATAACGAAGTGCAAAAAAAAAAGGGAAATCGTGATCGCTTCGCTGTAGCCGCGCTATTTCGTTATAACCGACTTCGGTTATAACGAAGTGCAAAAATGATATGGGGAATGGGGATCGCTTCGCTGTACCCTTTATTTCGTTACAACCGACTTCATTATAACCGGTCTCGACAGTGTCTATAGCTTTGGCAATTGGCTTGTAAGTGCACGCACCTGCCAGCCCGATCAGAGACACGGCGGCGGCCAGGGGCTTTGCATGCAATCGTCTAGCAGCGCCGAGATGTTTCGGTGGCGCCCTCTTATGGTTTTCATACGTGACGTCACAAGCAGGATTTGCCTCGCCGTGACGTTACGAGTTGTTACCTTGGCTACTTACCATCAGCTGCTACGACAAGTACTATTGTGTGTTCAAAAAAAAACTTGAGAGACGCTTCAGCTTCGCCTTTAAAGGAGCTGTGCAACCATTTAAATAATTTGGGAGTTGGTGTCTCGGCATTTCAGATGTAAGGAACAAAAAAACACTTTTGCCTGCATGTCCTAGTTTTTATTTTTTAAAAATGGACAAAGATTGAGGTTTTTGGCACCTCTCAACACCTTCACCATCTTCCGCGTCACGTGCTCCGTGACGTGAATGGGGGACGCGCGGGGTTCTGGTGAAGCTCTCTCTAGAGCCATCAGTGAGCAGTAAGAAGTCACCCGCTCGCGACCACGTGACCACATGCTTGCGCAGCCAGCGCGATCAACATGGCGAAAGGAGGAAAGTCTCATCCGGGTCCGGCCATACCCGTCCGGCTCTGTCACCCTCCCCTCCGGCTTCTGGCGGCTGTTAGCGGTAGCAGATTGAGCTAACAGTTTGGTTTACCTCGGATAGATGGCGCCACTAAAACTCCGTATAATAAAAGGTTTGCCGATGATACCAGGTTTTTGACGCATTCATATTTATGTTGGAACGAGAAGATTTATAAAAAAAGTTACCTTTTATCGAGCAGGTATTTGCACAACTTGCTATCATTTTACAGGCCCCGCATTGACGTCATGCCGCGTGGTTCTCATGGCCGCCGCTCGCGGCTGCAGGTCGGGAAATATTCTAATTTTTGCCCCGCGATTACGCGGCGGAATCGCAACATTTCGAAGGAAGGAGATGTGTTTTCTGTCCTTTGTGACAAAATGAACAATGTCAAAAGTAGAAGATGCAAATTCTTTCAACGTTGAAATCGTTGCACAGCTCCTTTAAAGGGCCACTGACAACCCCCAAATTTATTTATTATTTTTTGTTTGGCGATCTATATGGTGTCAGAAGACTACCAATCAACATTTTGCTCCAGAGTCACGTACATCTGAGAAAAAAAAAAACGCAACTGCTCGAAACTGAAACCGAAATTGGACTAGGGAGGAAGAAGAAATATAGGGGAGAAAAGAGATGGCGGATGTCACTTGGCTGTGCAACTTTTTTTTTTTAATCAACGGAAGCGACAAAGAATAGTTATCATATTTTGTTTCTATTTTTACGACAGAGTGTGTGCCTTCGATGACCCACGACTGATTATTTTTGGTGGTTGTGTCTGAACCATAGAAAACGGCACTTGACCACGGAGAAGAAAGTGAGCGCGACTCAAACCGGCCAGTTCTCGATCGACAATTTTCGGGAGAAACGAAAACGAAATTCGATGTGCAAATTGTGTTCTGGGTATAGTTGGGCTCCAGTATGTTATGTACAAATAAAAACCTTGGCCAGCATAAATATCCTGTCAGTGTCCCTTTAAAGGGTACAGAAACGAAAAGGAAAATATTCAAATTTCGTTCGGAAATGAGTCAAGCATAACGGATAATAACCGTAAATGATAATTGCCCGTTTGTATCTTGATCAGTGTCCCTTTAAAGGGGTACGGAAAACTAAAATTGAAATATTCATATTTCGTCCGGAAATGAGCCAAGCACGACGGAGAAATGATAATTGCCCGTTTGTATCTTGAACGACTGGCTATATTTTTCGTTCCAAACGGTGCACTCAAGCAAGCGCTCGAAGAGAAGCGAACGGAGAGCGCAATGCGTCATGGGATATCCGGCGCAAACAAAAACAGAAAAAAGAAAAGATTCCCCAAAGGCCCCGCATTCGTGACGTAGCAAGGCTGGCGTCGTTATGAGGTTTGCCGTTGGTGGCATCGTCAGCGTTGTGGTGGGGTCAATAGCGTCAACGCATTACAACCGAGCAGTTCGAAGTACCCGTGGGGTGACGAACGTGTGGCTGATCCAAGAAGCACGTAGCTTCCACAGCACTGTCAGCTGAGAGGTGAACGGGGTGGAGAAAAGCAACTTTTGTCCAGATTTTGAGCGACGGGCTAATCTTCTAGGGGGAGAATGGCTGTTTCCGGGTGCACAAACGAGGGTTTGGTACAATGCGCGATTTGTGAGTTGAGGGAAGCTATGAACGAAAATGTTGAATTCCAAAGAGCGGCGCTGCTCCGATGGAACTTGCTACGTCATGACTACGTAGCAAGTTCCCCAACGTTGCTAGGTTAGCTCCCGAATAGGCTTCATGCATCTACCAGGTGGATGCGTGGAGGTAGGCTTTCAATATGCAGGTGGATATTGAAAGATCGTTTAATTAGCTTTAAAATTAGCTTTCTTGTGCCTTTCAACGAGAGACTGGCATCTTTGAGGTTATGCTGCAACATGCAACACATCAAAGCTAAAAAATGAGCTGGAATTTCGTTTCCGTACCCCTTCCAAGGGGCCGTAAAACAATTTTTTTTACTTCTTCCTCCTTAGCTTTAATCCTCGACTCAAAAGCTAAATTAAAAATACCGTGGTCGTGACGTGCTTGGGCACCGGTTCGATGACTCCAAGCTTCCACCGTGTTTTTTAAGCACACCATGAAAGTTGTTCTCAAGTGATGATAAGTGCCATCACGGCACTCATTGGTCCCCACGAACGCGAATCCAAATATTCATCGACGGATTGACTGTTGACGAACGCGTGCGTCCGATTGACGCACTGCTCGTGCGCAATGCGTAAGCTGGGATAGGCTGACGTGTTTTTGGTATCGCGGATATATCACACAGAAAAGGCGGAAACCTTTCGAAGGAAAGGAGGTACGAACTAGTCCTCAATATTTGCGAACTTTTGTACCAGAAAACAGGCTTTTGACTTTCTAGCCTCTTTCTTTTGGCCCGCTCAACGGTAAGCGATAAGTAAGATTCCAATCTAAAATTATTTATCCCATCCCCGAAATTCATTTCATGACTCCTTGATGAGTGGAACGCGATTGCGTTACGGTGCCTCGTTTGCAAAGCCTTCTCATATAAACCCGCGGTCGCTCCCAAGCTGTGCAAGCATGTGCGCGTGGTCTAGTCGCTAGCGTCATGACGTCACACGTGGCTGTGACGTCATGACCGTGTCACCCGCTAACTCGTTACTCGGAAAACTTTCCGCTAAATTTGGTGGGGAAAATTGTCCGCTATATTGGCGAGAAACTTTTTGGCTAAATTTACCGGAACATTTTCCCGCCAAATATTAGCGGGTCGATAGGTCATGACGTCACTGCCACGTGTGGCGTCACACGTGACGTCACACGCGGCTGCGCGTGTTGTATTATGGGATTTATGGTCTCACCGACGCTGACGCCGGATTTCCTGCGACACGAGCTCCTAAACGCTCTCGGGTTAAAAGCATAATGATGGAAGCTAGTAGCCAGGGCAGTGTTTAGAGCACGTGCTCAGCAAGAGCTCACGTTAATAACCTGGCTATGTTCGGCGTTCTTGATGATGGTGTGGAATGCGCGTGGAAATATCACTGCGGAAGTTCGCGGTCAGCGCCGCGCACACAGATATGACCGCCAGCGAATAGTCCCTATTGGTACAGTGCTCTAGAACACTGTACTATTGGCGACGTGCGCGATCGAAAGCGTCGCTGTGGTCGGCCTTCCACGGTTGACCCAGTGCTGACTATGACGTCAGCAAAGGAGTTCTCATCAACGGAAATGAGAGTAACGTAAGAACTTTAATTTTGACATTGTCGGCAGTATTAGTTTCAGAGGGCAATGATTTCAGGCTTCCACCACCGCTCATTACAAGCACCATCGAACTGGTTGTTCGCAAGGTAATGACGTCACGAGAGGAAACCGAGAGGAAGGCGCCACCAACGTTACTGGAGCAAGCTCAGTTTCGCAGCTCCCTATTCTCGCCCGCGGAGGTGAGTGGCCCAGGTGGCGGTCACGAGAACTAGCGGCGCTGCAGTCGGATCTTGCTTCCCTGTCTCGCGCGTTGTCTGTACCACTGCGTTGAAAGCTTCCTTTTTCTTTTTCTTTTTCTTCCTTTTTTTTACTTCCATGTAAAAGGATGATGAAGATGAAGTGTAATATACCACAGAGATCAGAGTCAGCCCATTATGAGTGCACTTTCTTTGAGTGTGTGAAAGTTCTTTTCGTGTGCGTCTGTTTCCTTGCGCTGTGAAGTGTTAGCATGAATCACCAACTCGCCCAAGCTCAGGTATTGCTATTCAAACTTGGCGGCCTAGACAATCCGGAAGCCAAGACTCGACTGCAGCGCTGCTAGTTCTCGTGACCGCCACTGAGCCCACGTCGCAGTCGGAGCAGCGAAACCGTAAAGAGCTTGCTCCAGTAACGTTGGGCGCCACAAAAACATCACGCCGCTAATAGGTGTATTCATTGGGCGCCATGTTCGAACGAGTTGTTCAAAGCGAATACGCAGAACGAACTAACATCGCTCCGAGCTCACAACCTCAAAACGAGCCCAGCCCCCCCCCCCCCCCCCCTTTCCCCCCAATATATATATATATATACGCTCAAACACCACATTATCGCAGCGAGAAGCTGACGCATTAGCTGATTTTAAGAGAAAGAAACGCACGGAACTTGAAACTAGTAAGCTACGTAAACTTAAACGAGACAAGGTTCCAAACTCCGGTTTAGCTCTTCCTTCGACGCCAAGTCAAAATAGTTCCAATACTGAGCCATCCACCTCTATGAGAACTACCCCACAAGGCGACGTCCTTGATACCGAGAAGCTAGACGACACAGCCATCGTAAACCTGTCGGGCGTCTCCATAACCGCGGACGAAGAAAGGCTACTATCAAAGGGTCTGAATTTCTGCCCGGCAACCGGTCATTTTGACGAGTTTCAAATCCTTAAAGACCTGGACAACTTTGCCAGATGTCTGCGGCTACGCGAATACTTTCTCGATAAACCACCCGTACCCCAGAAACCGCACTCGCGACCTACTAGTGACTGGACGCCTCGCACTCAGCGCGACAATTGTCTTGACTTGTATATAGCCGCCATACAACGGGATATTTTGCGGGAATATCGCAGTCACGGGAAAAATAGGAACAACTTAACGAGATCTGAGAAAGAATCCCTAAAATTACTAGCTGCTAGGAGCGATATTATAATAAAACCCGCAGATAAAGGTGGGGCGATTGTCATTCTAAAAAAAGATGACTACATCCGAGAAGGCCACCGCCAACTAACCGATCGAAAGTTCTACGAGCCACTTACGGGCGACCCTACGGCAGAACACACGCGGGTCGCAATATTGGCACTAAAGGATCTTCTAAAACAAGGGAAAATAACTATTAATGAATACAATACAATAAAGCCAACTCATCCTTTATGTGGTCGCTTCTACATGCTCCCAAAAATCCATAAAGCCGGCAACCCAGGTCGACCAATCGTGTCAGGATCAGGTACGATAACTGAACCGATATCGGGATACTTAGACAGTTTAATCAGGCACATACCCTTAACTTTTGACTCCTATATCAAGGATACCACCCACTTCTTAAGAGAAATTTCTGATTTGCGTGTACCGGAGGGGTCGTATCTCGTCACCCTAGATGTATCATCTCTCTACACCAATATCCCACATGACGACGGAATAGCCTCTCTAATTGAAATGTACGAACAACACAGACAGGTAGACACCCCTGATAGTAACGTCATTGCCACCCTCACGCACCTAGTCTTAGAACTGAACTCATTCGAATTTAACAAAGAATATTATAGGCAGGTTAACGGCACTGCGATGGGTACTAAGATGGCACCTAGTTATGCCAACATATTTATGGGCAAACTGGAGACTAAATTCCTCTCTGACTGTTCTTTACAACCACTGATCTACAAGAGGTTTATAGATGACATTTTTCTTATTTGGCCGCACACAGAAGAGAAGCTGCTAGAATTTATAAATCAGTACAATGCTGTACATTCAACCATTCGCTTCACTCACGCTTATTCTCAGACCAGTATCAACTTCTTGGATACCACTATAATATTAGAAAAAGGCAAGCTTACAACTAATCTTTATCGTAAGCCAACAGATCGGCAAAAATACCTTCACTACGAAAGCGACCATCCCCGTCATTGTAAGAATGGTATACCCTACAGCCAGGCCCACCGCTTCAAACGTGTATGCTCACGGCAAGAGGACTTCCAATCGAGCTCTCATCATCTAAAGAACGCACTGGAAAAACAAAAATATCCTCTGCGGGTCATTAACGACGCAATCCAAAAAGCCGCCCTACTAAACCGCGCTGACCTCCTGGAGGACCGCCCACCTCAGTGCAACGCGCAGCGCACGAATTTATGTCTAACCTATAGTATGAATTTCCCCAACGTAAATAATATTTTAAGGCGACATTACAACATTTTAGAACAAAGCGAACGCCTCAAACGTGCATTCCCATCAGCTCCCGGGGTGATTTACAGACGTTCACGCAACCTTAGAGACAGCCTAGTTAACTCCCGACTGAATTCGTCCCAACCAAATAACGGATGCCGACCGTGCATGAAAGCAGGATGCTTGGTCTGTAAACATATGCGAGAAACTAACACGGCCAATAGCACGCATTCCCAGTTCTCAATAAAAATCCGAGGGCAGCTTACATGTGACTCTTCAAATGTAATCTATCTGATACAGTGTGAGGTGTGCAAAAAACAATATATAGGACAGACCGAGACAGCGTTTAGGCTACGTTTTAACAATCACAGATCACACGCAAAATACCTGCCGGGCCTGCCAATTTCAAAACATCTCACCCTCAAGAACCACACATTCGATAAATTATCTGTTACACTTTTAGAGTCAGGATTCAAATCAAATCGGGAACGCGAACAACGCGAGTCATATCTTATATACCGATTTAACACAATAAAGGAAGGAATAAATAGAAGCCCAGGAACACTTGCATCGATTGAGGCGCTATCGAATAAATAGTATGATAACGACCATAAATAATAAACCATTTGGACCTAGAATTTTGTGGTACTGAGTTTGGAGCTAGAACTGGACAGTGCGTTTTCGTTCCTTTGTTGTGTTGTTTAGTTAATTCCCGTACATCCTGTATTTCCTACCACTTTTGATGTGTCATCTATGTATTCGGCGACCTCCGTGTGCGGCTTCCCCGCCTTAGATTTCGTCCCTTTATTTGTGTCCTCTGTGCCCAGTCTTTTTTTTTTTTTTTGCGAAGTGTGCTATTTGGTTAGTCACCTACTTTCGTCCTCGCCCCCTTTTTTTTTCGATTTTTTTGTGTGCTGTTTTTTTCGACTTAGAGTTCATCCCTCCTTTTGTGTGAGATCTTGGGTGGTGTACCCTTATCTGTTCTCCCTACGCACTTTCTTTGTATGCGAACTCTCTCCCCTCTAAAAACTGTATAAATAGAACCACATATTTCTTGTAACCCTATTCCTGACGAAGACCTGTCTCAGGTCGAAACGTCGAATAAAATCCTCCTGGTTCGTTTTCTACCGTCACCCTGCATATCTCTCTTTTACGCCTTCGGCCTTCAAGCCAACATGCCCCTATATATATATATATATATATATATATATATTATATTATTTTTTTTTTTTTTTTACAGGAGATTTAACTTGGGTTTTAGAAGGCTACCATTAATATTTTGCTATAGAGTCACGTATATTTTTAATAAAACAAAAAAAACGCGACTGCTTGAAACCGAAACACGACCACAAAGTAATGGATCCGACATGTCCATTAGAGAAAAGGGAGAAATATGGAGGAGAGAGTTGCCGCAAGTGATGTGGCTACACTCAACTGTGTTTTTTTATTGTATTTATTATTTCTTTTGTTTTTCTTTTTTTCTTTCTTTATTATTCTCTTGTTATTCTTTTTTTAAATACACAATCGTTGCTTGGACCCATAGCCTTGTGAGGCTAGTCGCGGAGTCCAACATTAGAAATAACCTTTACAATGCGGCAGGCAGACAAAACAAATGTACGCACATATCAAAGTATTCACAAAAGAATATACATACTAATTAAAAAACAGAAAAAAAAATAGAGAGGGCATGATATTGAACTTATTCATTGGCTTGCAAATTAATTAAATACTTCTTTAAGGATGGCAATATATTGGGTTTACATTTAATGTCGGTAGGGATATCATTCCATACTAGGGCACCGTTGAATTCAATAAGCCTTTCTTCATAAACATTTCGACAAGACGGCAAATTAAACAAATTATTTGTTGCAGTCTCGCATTCCGTAATGGTAATTTAAATAGATGTAATGGGAGTGGGTCGTTAGTTTTTATTATTTTAAGGACTGTTTCAGCTATTTTAAGTTGTATAGGAGGTCTAGTGGCAACACACCAACTGATCGAAATAGAGGACCACTTGGTTCGGTATATCTAGAATAAGTAATGAGTCTCATAGCCCTTTTCTGTGATCGACTGAGTGGCTCTAAATACGTGGTGTATGTTCCGCCCCAAGACTCTATACAGTGATTCGAGTGACTGTGTACAAAATGCAAAGTATAGAATGCGCAGTATAGACGAATTAAAAAACTCCCGAGCCTTTAGTAGTGTGTAGCATCCGTGTGAAAGTTTTGTGCTTATGTTTTTAATTTGATTCTTCCAATGCATATCGGTTTCAAACAAGACACCTAAATATTTGTAACAGGAAACATGCAGCAACTGCACGTTATCTTTTGGTTATGCGAAGCAGACGACAGTTTTAACTTTGTAATGATCAAGCACAAGAGGGAACTCCTCATTCGCAGCAATGCAGCCAGTCGACCGTAGAAAGCAAAGTTTGCTGCCAATTCTCTGCCGCAAAGGCACTTCCGCTCGAAGTCGGACAGCACAACGCATTAGCCACATTCGCACTTAGTAAAGAAATCTTATGCATACATATTCAAAACCGAGTACGCACTTCGTGCTCGACGTTTGCGCGTTTTTCACGTTCTAACCAATTCGTGTTCGTAAGGCGAGCGATGTCTTCAGCCAGGAGAAGGGGCGAGGACTTGGTGACGTCTTCGTGGGAGTCAGCTCGGTGGTCGGGAATGCCGTACGGAATTATAATTGTTTTGATCGGCAAAATATTTTTCTTTGGAAACTATAGACAGATTCGCCGGTGCCACGAACAACAGTTCTGCAGCAGAGGTCCCACGCCCGTCGTCCACCACCATCGCAGTCCACTTCGTCCAGCCGTCAAAGCACGTGGCTCCCGAGCTGTCTCCTGCGACCCCGCGATACGACGCCATGTTGAGCAAAGCAAACCACATTTTGTTGTGTGTATGTTTATACAGCTGGAAGTTAGTCTGCCTCAGTGGCGCGTCTGGTGTCTCAGCTGTAGATTAGCAATTTAGCCAGTGCAGTACAACCGCTAGCCTGCGGTCTTTAACGTGCACCACGCAGTAGTGATACATGACCGCACGCCGGTACGATGCTCATCCAGATCGAAACGGGCAGGGGTGGAAATTGAGCCAAGGAACCCTGGGTTCTGCAGCGCGAGCTTTTGCTCCACGTGGTCCGAGCTGGTGTGCGCTAGAGCAACGTTGGCTAGAGCCACCATATGCAGTGGCTCTAGTGTGCGCTAGACCACTGGGCCACCAATCACCCCCCCCCATCGCATGATGAGAATGAATAGAGTGCTTTCGGTTCACATTGCAACTTTTTTTTTTTCAATCAACGTATTTGCAGTTTTGGAGAAGCCACAAAAAATGGGTTTCCTGTTTTTTTTTTATATATATCTTTCATATTGAGTGTGTGCCTTCGATGGTTGTGTCTAAATTTGGTGGTTGTGTTTCAAACCGCACGTGACCGCTAGGTAGAGGACGAACGCGACTCAAACCGACCAGTTCTCAATCAGCGGTTTTCGGAAAGAAACAAAAAAAAATGGAGGCGCAAGCAGACCGATTTAATTAAGCGTTCGGCGCATGCGTGACGCCGCCATAACTTTAGTTCACAGGAGGCAGACGGCAGTGCACGAGAGGACTCGTGCCATCTCGTGCTCAACACGCGCAGAACTCCAGCGAGCGTGTTGGTTAATAGATACAAAACGTGAAAGTATAAAACAGCGAGGACGAGGACGGAACAGATGCCCTGTTCCCGTCCTCGTCCTCGCTGTTTTATACTTCCAAGTTTTGTAGAAAGACTACAGTTCTCTCGATGCATTGCGGTAGCGGTGGCGTAGTCAAACTGGCTGGTGAGATCGGCCTATTGTGTTTTGTGTAGCTGGGCTCTCACATGTCATGTACAAACCAAAAGCTTGGCGAGCCTGAATACCCTCTCAGTGTCCCTTGAATAGGCTGCCATGACCGGCAATCTTGATGGTGGGGAATGCACGTCGCAAAATAACTAAGGTTGTCACCACGCGCTCAGCAGTCGCGCACACACCCTGGCCGCCACTGAATCCCAACATTACTGCGGCTTGCTCCAGTAACCTTGGTGAATACTACCTACAGACGATCGCAAGCAAGGGGACTGGTGGCCGCCATGTCTCTGCTCGTGAGGGCAAGCCCGTGCAATCGCAGGCTTGACAAAGCTTCTCCATGCTCAGAGCCGTATACGTAGAGAGTTTGGCCATTCGTTGGAAAGTATAGGAGACCAATGAGGAGGCGCCATTGGCCGAAAGTGGGCTGGGCGTGTTCCAGGGCGTCTTCACAAATTCGAATGGGGCCAACCAGAAGCCGGAAGTAATAGCCCTGTGGTGGTCGCGAGAAACAAACCTAATAAGTGCGTCGGAGTAACTCTTGGTGACTGAAAATATGGTGCACGTGATGGTTTCAATTACGGTCCTCCAAAATCATGGTGGAAGAGTGAGACTAGCGGAACGATCGACATAATCCGTACGCCAAGCGCCGAGGGCCGGGAATCTGCCGTGCGAGCGGTCACACGCCGAGCAAAACAGAGTTCGAGCGCCGCATTCGTTTCTTACATCTTTCTCCATGATCAAGATCGAAACATCACGTGCACCCTATTGTCAACCATGAAGGGTTGGCTGCATTTAACCCTTAAGCGCTTATTAAAACGACCAAAACTGTTCTTCCCCACTACCGGTAGTGAATTCTTTTCGGCTTCTGATTGGCCAAGAGAGCATGACAAGCCCACTTTCTGCGTCTGATGCACGCCCTGGCTCTGCCCGCGCCTCCCATTGACCAAACTCTCTGTATACACTACAGTGGTATTCACGGTTCTGGCCATGCTTGCCTTGTCTATAGACATTTGCAAGCATAGCGCCCGATTGTGCAAGCACGCGCAGCTTGCGCGTGAACATGTAGCTTTGGCAAGCTTTCAATTGCATGGGCTTTTCCGCACGAGCGGAGACATGGCGGCGGCATATAATTTTTCTTGCAATCGTCTATAGGGAGAGGCCTTCTGTGTCTTCTGTCCCATGATTGACACACGCGCGTATCCACAGACGCACGCCTCGACGCACGCACACACACACATACACATACATTCCCATGCACACTTGCAAACGCACGCGTACACACACACACGCAAGCACGAACACAAAAATATCGGCTCAGCTCCTAGTGTATTCCCTTTGAGCAATTTACATGTGGAAATCCCAGAAGCTTGGCGAGATTTTTTTATAACCCCCCCCCTCCACACACATATACAATCACATTTGGTTCTCGGGGGAAAATTTGCATCCGTCCGCAAACTTCTTGTTTAGTGCGAGCGAGCCTTGAATACTTGCTGACAGAAATGTAAGTAATGCAATATTATTATTTTGCTGAGAAGGGCTTCTTTTATATCATTATTTATCACGCGAAAACACAATCATCATAAGATAAAGTCGATTTGGTTCATATTTCGTGTGATCGACATTGAAGCAAATATGACCTAACTTTTCTTTCGGTATGACAAGCACGTGAGCTGAGTCATGACTTCTGTCTGTTTTCTTTTATTATTATGTATATATTTTCTTATTTGCAGGAGGATTACGCATTCTGGTCTGGAAATTGTGCCACGTATGCACCAGCTTCAACCCATGTCACACGTCGGATGATGTAAGTACCCTCTCTTTCTCCATCTCTACATCATTCTATATATAAATTTTTACAGAGCATCTCCCACGCTCACACAACGTGTTCTACATTATTCAAATGCGGGAGAGCTCAAGACTCGAACCTACGTCTAAAAAACTTACGAAAGGATGACACATTGGAAGACAGCCCATATTCCGTGCTGTCCTTCTATGTGTATTCCATTCGCAATGTTGTACACCTACCAGCGCTCTCACCTCAAAGCAGTAAATGTATGTTGCTATTTGCTCTCTTCAAAGGAGAATGCACCTTAAGGCCCCCTTTGATCCACCGCAAAAGCGTCGTCCTGTAGGCAGAATGAACGAGCGATATCCGGGGTGTCTCAGCAAACGACTAAGGCTGCTTTTTTTTTTTTAACGAAAAGTGGCATTTGAAATAAAGGAACGTTCCTCCGAGATAGCGTAGCTGCTAATCTCGGCGGACGCGAACTAGATAGTTTTTAGTAATGAGCAAATCAAACACCTGAAATTATTCGCCTTTTCCGGTATATTCCGATTGGAAATATGTTGCCCGTCGTCAAATGTATGTCATAACTGTACTTAACACTGTGGTGACGTCACTTGAAGCATTTAGGCGTTAAATCTAGAGGCAAAATTGTGACGTCATACGACCACGTCTCGTCACCTTGAGCATTTCCTCGCTGTATTTAGCGTGAAAGCTGTGACGTCGCATGACGTCACTTGACATTGTTACGTCCCGTGAAGCGTTCCCTCGTAAAATTTAGGGGTCAAGACGTCTCCGGGTGAGGTCGAAGTACAACCTCGGTTTTCTGCAGGAAAACATAATCCTCTCCTAAGCTGCGAGGGGAGCTGGAGCAAGGTAAGATGTGGAGTGTGGAGAGGCGATAGGGAAGGACGCGAGGCGGGCAAAAGTGGAAAGCGCAAAGTGTGCATCGGCCTTCACGTGTAGCGGGCAGATTGTCACGTGACGTGGCACTGGGTCCTTACATGACTGTTACTGTGACGTCACAAAGTCTCGCAACGTCATGCGATGTTGATCGTGTGCTTCTTTCTAACATTGAATTCCGTTGGGCGCCTCCGCCACCGAGTCATGTTTCCCGCAGTGAAGCCCAAAAATACGTCACGGTTCGCTCGCGGATGGCGCGACGTGCAAATTGCAATGGAGGATGAAAGCCCTCCACGTGTCAGCGTCTCTGTGTAAGGACGTGCGAACTGAACGAGAACGACGAGGGCAGTGGATTTAGGCGTCGCGGGGACCGTACAGCGTGCATACGCCAACGTCTTCGACACCCGGACGCTGCACTTGGATCTTGATCGGTAAAGAGACAGGGCGCAGCAGCAGTCCGGAGTTCTCGCGCCGTACATATTGCTCGAGCGAGTGAATCATAAATATATTTTAATACCCAATTCACACGGCAGAGTAGTGGCCTGTTCACACATGAAGCGGAGCGCTACAAGCGTAGCGCTTACCTCGCGCTAAGCGCGTGCTGACAAGAGCGTTCACCAGCTTTGTAACTCACCGTCAAAACTGTTGCTCATGGCAGACGATAAGTAGCTGACGGCACGTGAGGAGCGCTACATTAGCGCTTCGCTGCATGTGAGAACCGACCTTAAAAGTACCTCTCAGGCTTAGGTCCCTTAGCTGAAGCTACCTGTAGTAAACGGCGTTTTTGATCAGACGATGAATAAACGGAGCACTTTAAGTTGATGTCGATTGCATTCCTGCTAAATCGCGAGAGGAGCACATGATAAACAATTATTCTTCGAAATCGGTTTGACGCGCAGTTTTTGATTATTGTGTGCGAAATAACCCATTTAAAACCTAAACATTACTTGTGATTGCTTTTGAAGGCACTTTATTTTTTTATCTATATCTAAAGGCGCACCTAAATGAGTCCTGCATCTCAAGCGTTTGTCCCGTGTGGCCACACTGGCCCTAAATTATCTGTGTTTACGAGTTTCCATTGCGAGGTGGGCGCCTTTTTTCTGTTTAGCAGCTCCATTTTTTCGCAAAGTTCTCACTGAAGTAGCTAAACAAAGTACCCTGCAGAAACGAACAACGTCGGATTCTCATAGTTACGCCAGTCACGCTATCGAAAGGGATGGACGACGACGAGGATAAAAGTTTCTGGGAGGGAGAGTCGGACGACTCGTCTACCACCTCGAAAAAGAGCTCGCAGTGGTCCATCGCGTTCCGGTTCGTAGCAGACATTGTTTTCCACTGCCGCCGCTGCTACCTGCTAGCAGGAGTATGCGTTCCTCGTTAATGTATTATTTCATCACATTTCTGTTCACAATCATTTCATAATTTGCTACTTATATATATTCAATTTGTTATAATGCATTAAACAAGTTATATTTATATATCTGTGATATTTTGAGTTCGTGGGTCCGAGGCTACTTCCTGTATAGCTGTTAAGTAAGCTCGGCGAGCTCCGTTAACTCAGGACCTGCCTTAGCGAAAGGAACCTTTATGCGCCGTGTGATCACTCATCTCCAGCTCCCTTTACTACAAGTACCTAGCTGTGCTGAAGGTACCTTTACGTTGCCATGTGATTAGGGTATGAGGATTGATTCTAGTATACGTATATACAAAAACAATCACAATGTCCGTCGTTCAGCGACCTTCGAATCAATGTCAGAATCCAAACCATTTGCTCAATCAAACGTCGTGCTGTGACCGCTGTCACGCGCTTTCTAGGTGCCGATTCTTAGCCACAGTCGTTTCGCTCATTCGCAGTCATTGTCGCTTTCAAACGAGCCAACTTCGTACAACGGGGAAAACGTTTTCCTGATGACGACACGCGAAATCAAAGCGATTTGTCGCATTTTTGGGATGACGAAGCACTCTTCGCTCGGAGTGGGTGCCGAATCTGGTCGGGGGCAAAGTCGAACCACAGAGGGCGTCTTTCGCTAACCGGACAAAAGCTCACCGGACAAGAGCTCACCGGACAGAAGCTCACCGGACAAAAGCTCACCCGTTTTTTCACAAACCCGGACAAAAGCTCACCTCCTTTTTTTTTTCTTTTTTTTTTTGCTACCCGGGCGATACACCGGTTGGGATAAAGTGCGGAAGCGATGGACATTGCACCAGTGTCAGGACAACTTGTACCCCATCCCATGCCAAAGGTGGTGACAGGTGAGCCGTAACAGGCAGAGAAGCAACGATTTGGGAGTTTAGGTCACTGAAACTGAGGAGCTGATAAGATCCAGCTTGCTTGACTCAAGGTACGCCGGAGCACCCTGCGCCATGCTAAAAAAACTACGTGAACCAAAGTTTTTGAACCCGAAGAGTGACCGAAGAAGCGAAGTCACCCTCGGTGACCTCGCTTTTTCACTGTGGTTGCGTCACGCTGAACGCGCACATAATGGTTAGGCGCAATGTCTCTTCATTACAAATGCATGGGTTTTCTTGGGGTTCATTTTCGACGTATTTACTGGCGTTTCGGTTGCTCTCCCATCGTCAAGATGTGACCTGTCGTCAACTGTCACTGTGTTATTTGAGATGTTTCTCAAATAAATTCTTTTCAGATAACGCTGCATCGTGTGGTACGTACAATATATTGTTCGAATGTCAACACTCGGTAAATTGTATGTCCGTGTCCTGTCCATCGGTAAACACGTTATTTGTGAGCGTGAAAAATGCATGCCTTTCGGCTATCTTCTGTTGTAAATTATTTTCCACAGCTCAGCGCTTTGTCGTTTGATACGCGGCTAATCGAAGCGGTCGCCGTCAAAACTTATCGTAAAAAACAAACAAAAACAACGACAACTAACATTCTAGTCGCATTCGTTCTGTCGCGTGCGTACCGAACAAAAATAGTTTACAGAGTTTTTTTTTTATTTGGTACAAAGCTTTTTTTATTGTCCTCGAGGAAATGCATACACCGTGAAACACAAAATACAGCGCTGGAAAAGAGGAGAATCTAGCCGCCATCAGTGCTTGAAACTGCGCCTATGGAGGCTGCGCCTATAGAAATCATTAGTCCACTCAGTTAGAACAAGCATGACACCGGAGATATTCTAGTCTCAATCTAGTGTTCATGTGCTCGAAAACGTGTTTGTTTTCCCTGTATTTCAGTGTTTCTTACATAGGTGTATAGACCGTGATAGAGGAGCATTCACTGGACGCGCAGTATTCGAGATCAATATGTTACGCAGGCATGGGCTTCAGAACGAGCTTACATTACTAGCTCTGCTAAGACCGGGACACCGTGTGGTGCGTAGCACGTTGCAAACCCATGAATTGCTCGGAAACGGTTGTTGCCCTGGGTAAGTCAGCAATGTACTCGGATATGGCTGCCAGTGAATACTCCATATTGCTAAATTACCCAAGCATCAAGGATAATGCAGGGATTGGTGTTCCACGCGCCACTCGCGCACGCCATCCCCGTATAAAAGATTCGAAGTAAATAACCAAAATAAAGCGTTGACAAACGCGCGTGCAAGATGCAATATGTTTTTTTACATTTGCTTTAGAAAAAGTTACTGCTGCTGAGGCCAGCGCGTGTGGCGCGTGGAACACCAATCCCTGCATTCTCCTTGATGCTTTAGTAATTTAGCAATAAGTCTATTAATTTGGCACGACTCTCGGATACAGTCCATGCAGGCCTCGACGACACCATCCGGCCGAGGTTACCTCATGCAGCTATAGCTGGTTTCTTTCGTTGCGGTTGTTGCGTCATTGGTTTCTTGCTTAACACAGCCTACCCAGCGGCCCGTATCTTTGCAGCGATAACAACAGGCCCCCATCCACTCAATCAACACTCTCCCGAATCCGCGCAGGTTGTTCTTTTGTTTGTTCGTTTGGTTCTTTCAGAGCACTCTCGCTGGAGGCGAAACTGGTGCTGTTTTCCTATGTTTGTTTGTTCTACCGTTCGCTGTCCGTTCGACGCTATGTTCCGTTTCACTTTTCCACGGACCGCATCGGACTTCATGCCAGCCAATCCCGCACTGCGAACATATCACGTGACCCGCGCGCGCCGCTGCGCCGACCTCTAAGCTCACGTGACAATCTCGCGGCGTTGTAACGGCTTCGGTGGCTCCGTAGCGTCCTCTGCGATCCATCGCATACGAGGTGACACGGTGTGTATGGTCCACGCTTATCGCCGCAACTCGGCCGCAACATTTTCCGCCGTGTTGCGCAACGCTCGTGCACTTTTCTGATAGGACAGGCTCCCCCTCAATGCTGGACGGATCGCGAAGAAAACTTTTGTTTTTGGTCCCGTTTCATACTTTCGCCTGTTGGCAAACCTGAGACTGTTAACTTTTTTCTTTTTTTGGCTTAGAAGACCGAGGGAATCTATCCTACTTTTGGTTTCCATGCTAGGTGGCGCAAGCTACCGCTCAATTATAAAGGACGCAGCCAATAACATCCATCCATCCATCTTTTTTTTTTTTTTTTGACGTGGTCACGGGTAAATTATTTCTTCAGGCTTGCTCGCTGCACGTTATTGTTCGGATGCGCGGGATACTAATGCCGTTTCCGGCGGTGCGATATTTGTTTCGACCTTGAGCATATACAAGTGACATCATCAGTGTCAAACAGACAAGGACAGACAGGCAGACAACAAAACAGGCGAAGCCCCAGAAATAGAGACAGGCAGACAAAAGATATAGACAGACAACAGACAAAGGTATAGACAGGCAGCAGATAGACAACGACAGGAAAAAGATAAATACAGACATCATACATTAATAATAATATTATTTTATTCAAACGAAGCATGTACAAGGTGCGCCCCCCAAACAATTTACAGGGTTTCTTGTTGTTTTTTTATTACAAAAATTAATTGCGCATTACCAAAAGCTCATTTTCCGCCCAAACGTAGCAGAGCGGTCCGAACACTGCGGATGCCAAAGTTCCAAAACAAATAATTATATCAGTAAAAAAAAAAAAAATATAGGTGATTTTCTGAAAATTTTAATGGGAACATGGGGTTAGTTTTCACCCCTTTCCTATAACTGACACCATTCAGCTGCATGCATTATAAGAGGTCCATCGGCCGCCATTTTCCCGTTTAAATGTTCAGAAAAAAAGCGGCTGTAACTTTTTAATAAGATAACGGTTGGTTCTCATTCTTTGTCATCTGGTTCAGACCGTGAGGGCGCCGTTTATTTCTGCAATTAAAAATCCCTCTAAATACATACATATATATATATATATATATATATATATATATTTTTTATTTATATTTTTTGTTTACCCTGCACATTATATGGAGCGCGGGCGCACCGAAGCCAAAGATGGACTTGCATGGCGTCGCCCGGCAGCAGCAGCAATGTTCACAGAGACGTCAACTTGACGCACCAAAATAAAACGACACATACTAGAGATCTTCGAGAGCATGAGACAAACAGACGGACAAAAACGCAAGCAAAAACCTACAGAGACAAACAAAACAAAACAAACAGAAGCAAAGTAGAGTGACGGAGATGCGAATTGAAGAACAGGGACATCAAAGACAGATAGATGAACTAATGCCCGTTTTGAGAGGGAAAATCGGGTGCCTTCATTAGTCACAGGACGCTATATCAGGGTACGTTCTTCATGCTCAGATGGAGCTCAAACTCACTCCTTGGTAATTCAGTTCATCGCGAATAATACGCGTACGTTTGGCGCGTACACCCAATAAAACAGCGCGAACGTTCCACATCGAAATCGGTCAAGCCGCGGTGGGCCGCCAGCGCGAGCGCGAGAGCAGAGAGCCGTATATGCAGAGAGTTTGGCCATTCCTTGTGAAGTATAGAGAAAAATGAGGAGGTGCCATTGGCCGAAAGCGGGCTGGGCGTGTTCCAGGGCGTCTTCATCAAATTCGAATGTGGCCAACCAGAAGCCGGAAATAATACCCTGGCGGTGGTCGCGAGAAGCAAACCTAATAAGTGCGTCGGAGTAACTCGTGCACGTGATGTTTCAATCGCGGTCATCCGAAATCATGGTAGAAGAGTGCGACTAACGGAACGATCGACATAATCCGTACGCCAAGCGCCGAGGGCCGGGAATCTGCCGTCCGAGCGGTCGCACTCCGCCCGAGCAAGACAGAGTTCGAGCGGCACATTCGTTTCTTACATCTATCTGCATGATCATGATCGAAACATCACGTGCACCCAATTTTCAACCACGAAGGGTCACTACACTTCACTCTTACGCGCTTATTTAAACCATACGCAACATACACCTTTGATTAAATCAGTTTCTCGCTACCACCGTTAGGGGATTCTTTTCGGCTTCTGGTTGGTCAAGAGAGCACGCCAAGCCCTCTCTCTGAGTCTGGTGCACGCCCTGGCTCTGCCCGCGCCTCCCATTGACCAAACTCTCTGTATACACGGCTCTGGGAGAGCAGAGAGAGAGAGAGAGGCGGGGGAGGGGGGGGGTTAAAGTACACATACCTGGGAAATAAGCTTTAGAGTTTTTGTATACCATTCAAAGCCGAGCCTGGCCGAGAAACTAAACGGAAAGCACATTGAAGTAAAGCTATTTACCCAAACCATCAAGGAACGCGCAGAGCGCCTCTCAAACATGGATAGTATCTGAAATTCAAATCGGACCGTCTTTTATTGTTGGCTAGCCTTCAGATGTAGATGCTGAGGTGAATAGGGTGACGCTATATTTAGGCGAGGTCCATCCTCCAGTCCAAGGGGTCCAAAAGCTTGGCGACGCCGCTACGCCGATGTCGGTAAACACTCGCCACAAAGGCCTATGCGTTTGCTGAATGTAAACCTTGGCATGTATTCACCGTTCCGTTCGAGAAGTTTGCTTTAACAAAGTTTCCGAACTTTAAATATTTTTGTCACCTCTGTTCTCTTCTCTTTCTGCATCTTTACTCACCCCCCCCCCTTCCCGAATCCGGGGCCGGGGTCTTTACTTGTGTTTTCTGCTTTTCGGCTAGTCATTATTGCTTCATAAATAATTTGCTTTATATATACTTATTTCTTTATTTTATTTTCAGGTACTGTCGGCCCATGGGCCATTACATGGAGATATACTAGATACAGCGTACAAGCTAGTTACACCTCCGTTAACATAAATATAAACACTTATTTGAAGGCATGTCCTGATGCGTCACAATTCAAAGCAAAAAAAAAAAAAATCCCTTCAGAAAAACACACACAAAACAGAAAAACACACAAAGCATCATAGCCCATTTTTAAATGTAGACACGTTCATAAAGCTAACAATGTGTTATGGAAATTTGTTTCTGTCATTTATCGTTTTAACAAAAAAAATGTATTTAAACGCATCAATTTGGGAAAATATGATTCTGATGCGTACGTTCAATAAAATATCGCGAGACGAGGTTCCCACCTGTTGGTAACATGTTTAAGATGAACATTAGGATCTATATTTAGCTGCGCATCAAAAATCCGAAACAGAAACTTTAGGCGCGCTATTTTTCTTCTAACACTCAATGGCTCAAGCCCGCACTAGATAAACATTTTCATAACTGAGGAAGTCGATCTGCAATCAGATTGTATAAAACGTGCAGCCTGTTTTTGCACTCACTCAAGTTAATGTCGGTCTTATAGCAACGGGTCCCAAACAACGGCAGGCATATACCCGAAAGTGGGGATCCGGACATTTCGATGGTAGGACGCTCTCGGCGTCAGGGCGTTTCGGCGCGGTCTTTTCGGTGCACGGACTCTTTGCGCACGGACTTTCGGCACGTACTTGGCGCACGGACGTTTCGGTGCACAAACGTTTTGGTGGGACCTTTCGGTGTGCGGACATTTCGGCATGGACTTTTCGGCGCACGGACATTTCAGGCACGATTTCGGTGCACAAATAATCAAAAAATCACGAGTTTCTTTTTGGTTTAGTTTTGTCTTAAACGCGTTAAGCGCTATTCTGTGCAAGAAATTTATTTTTTCGCACTTTGTGTAAATTTGTAGACTTGGTCATCCATTTACGGTCACTTACTCATATACGACCCAAAGTGACTTTGTTAGCCCAGCATCTTGCGGAAGGACTGGATACGCTGGACGTTATGTTTACTGGACGTGTGTCTCTGTTCCAACGTACGGATCTATGAGACGCATCACGCTGCGCTTGCGCGGGTGCTGGGTCACTAAGCAGGCGTCTCGGCGCCTTTTTGCAGTTGCGTGGGCGTTATTGGCTGGTAACGCAGGTAGTAGGAAAGGCCTCAGCAGAGTTAGAAGCTGAGATCGTTAGAAATTACCTGAGACTACGTGGATGCGCACCGTGCGTACGTTGCGAGATGAGACCACACCGAGCAAACGAACCATAACGTCCTAACGTCCTCCAATCCTCACGCAGGCTGGTGCTGCGCCCAACAAAGTCGACTTTGGCTCGTATTAAGGGAGCAGTGACCGCAACCGGATGACCAAGTCTCCGCAACTTGGTAAAGTGCGAAAAAATAACTTCTCTAGCTAGAATTGGTGCTTATTACGTTTAGACTCAAACAAAAAAGCCAAAAAACTCGCGGATTTTTCATTTCTCGCGTACCGAAATGTCCGTGCACCGGTGAAAAGTGCTTTCGCACCGAAATGTCTCGCACACGGAAAAGTCCCACGCCGAAAAGTCCGTGCACCGAAATGTCCAGCGACCGAAGTGTCCGTGGCACCGAAAAGTCCGTCGCACCGAAAAGACCGCACCGAAACGACCCTACACCGAAACGTCCTGCACCGAAAAGTCCTAGACCGATTTGAGTGCCGGATGCATCAGGGTTTTGTATCGTTTTTAGAGATTGCAGCATCAGCCGAGCAAGCACCTGATCTTTACAACAAGAAACATGAACGTAACAGCGACTATAGAGAAATGGCGTAACGCATTAATCAGCAAAAAAAGGAAAGACAAGACGTTTACAATCTCTCAACGACCGAATTAGCGCTTGTGCCTTCGAGGAGGAGGAGGGGGAAGGTACGGAGAGCGAGGGCAGGCCCCTCCTCCTCCTGCCCTGCCTGCCCATTTAGTGTGAACCTTCCGCCAACGAAGCGGGGAAGTTTTTCCGCTCAATTTAACGGAAACATTTACCCATGGACGCAGCGCGGCAGACGTCACGGGTGACGTCGCCATGGGAAAACGACCCATAACGCACCGCGCGGTCACGCTGACGGCGACGGCGACGCCGACGCCGCCCAGGCCGGAAAGAGGCGC
>JAZHYW010016727.1:0-37701 GCA_037355805.1 Ixodes ricinus
ATGGGACATGGACAGAGACGATTAACATTGTTACCAACGGCGGCTGAGTCCAGTCAGCGACTCCCCGTGCGCCGCCTCTGATCTGCCTTATCAAGGCGGCGCATCCGATGTGCGCGTGGCTGGCGTGACGTCGCCGCCACGCGGGAAAAGTTCGGCACCTTTGCCTCGCAGTCGGGCAACTGGGCTGCGGAGCCGCCAGGGTGCCCACACTTCCCCCCCCTCAAGCTTCGTCCGGCATGTCGAAGACGGAGACGTCGTTGTGGGCGTCAGGGGTGGATGGCGCTGCTGGGCGGACTGACGTTGCGAGTCCGGCCGGCGCCTGCTGGACGAGTGCGATGTCCCGTTGGAGGTCGCGCTCGCCACGTTGGTTGACGCGTTCGGCGTCCGCTCTCTCGCCCGCTCTTTGGTCACATGCTGCTCTTTCTGCAGCGGCTCGATCAGCTCCAGCTTGTCGCTTGAGCTCCTTGCTCTGGATCAGGGCTCGGCTGGCCAGCTGCCGCTCCGTCCTGTAGAGGGTGGCCGCGGTCCATGGTTCCCTGGGCCGCCTCTGGCGCGCCGATGTCCTTGGTGGCCCGGTCCACCATGAGACCGGCTGCCGTGTTGTTCCGATGGCGGGTGTGGTGAAGGCGTTGACCACGAGCCATCCTCGTAGAAAAACAAGAAAGCAGACGACATGGGGCTCAGTTGAGGGTTGAGCCTGACGCTATCTTCGCACCCCTTCCAGAAAGTTGAAAATAACGAATCTGAGGTGGGCACACAATCTTCTCCCCCTCTCTTGAAAAGGGAGCAGATCCGTGGAAGTAGAAAACTACCCCCAAAATGCGAGAGAGGAGAAGCCGAAGAGAAAAAAAAAGGTTCCTCTCTCTTTCGTGTCACCGACGTCGCAGGTTATACCGCCGCCTTGGTGGAGACAAGGGGGTATCCGGAACGGGACTGCCGTCAGTGTCGTTCCGGTCCTGCGAGGAATCTTCGTCTTCTGCTTGAAAAAATCGTTTAAGGTCGGTGACATGAACAGGTCCGGTTTCCTCACTAGACTCACAGTGAACTAGCTTGTACGTGAGTGGTGAGCACTTTTCACGCACGCTAAACGGACCTTCCCACCTGTTGGCGAGGGAGGCTGCGAAGCCTCGAGCGGCGTCACTCAGTGGGTGAGTACGCCGGAGCACAAAATCTCCCACCTCGAACTGCAAGTCACGTCGCCCCTGGTTGTATTGTTCTGCCTGCTGCATTCGGGCGACGTCGAGATTCTCTCGTGCTTCTCGAAGGTTATCGGAGAAGCGCTTTCGCAGGTCCTCTGCGAACTTCACGTAGGGGCGAAGCCTTCCCCAGA
Organism: Ixodes ricinus; assembly: GCA_037355805.1. Lineage (NCBI taxonomy): Eukaryota > Metazoa > Arthropoda > Arachnida > Ixodida > Ixodidae > Ixodes > Ixodes ricinus. The sequence continues at coordinate 1,331 of JAZHYW010016727.1, forward strand.
CTCTGTAGAAAGGAGACTGTTAAAAAGCGGGAACGCGAGCTCCTTGCCGAAATTCAATTGGGCAGGAGTGAGACCCGTTGACCGATTAGTGGTCGTACGGGTTGCGAATGCCAGCTCGGGCAGTTTCGCGTCCCAGTCCTTGTGGCGCTCGGTGTAGGCCACTAGCATCATCTTAAGGTTCCGATTTACCCTTTCCGTGATGTTTGCTTGTGGGTGGTACGGGGAAGTTCTTTTGTGCTTAATTCCCAGCACCGCGCAAGCGTCCACGAACACCTTACTCGTTAGATAGGAGGCATTATCGCTTACAAGCTGTGCAGGAAAGCCAAACCTAGCGAATGTTTCAAGTAGACACTCCCAGATTTTTTGCGAATCTAGCTTCCGCAAAGGAAACAACTCAACCCACTTCGTGAAGTGGTCGGTTACCACGAACAAGTACTGATTGCCGCGGGTACTACGTGGGAAGGGGCCCATGACGTCACAGCAACAAATCTGCCAAGGGCTCTGGCTCACGATTGGTTGCATGAGACCGGGGGCTGACCACCACGTGGTTTTGCCTTCTGGCACACCGAGCAGCTACGAGCGTATCGGAGCACATCCTGCCTCATACCTGGCCAGGTAGCAATTTGGGATAACTTTTCGTAAGTCTTGCTCCCACTGCTGTGTCCTGCCAAGGCAGAGTCATGCATGTATCGGATGAAAAGCTTACGTAGCTTGCGGGGTATCACGGTCCGGAACGCCGAGCCATCCGGATCGTCGTCGGCCTGGGGGATGTAGCGCAGCAGGAGGCCGTCGTCGCTCATCAAGTAGGAGTCGAACTCCTCGTCACTTGGGCGGTCGACTGGACCTCGTGCTGCCAGCCAAGCGGACACGCGTTGGCAGAGTCCGTCATCCAGCTGCGCCTGGCGAAGGTCCTCGCGGCTCACCAATGTACCCCACCGTGAATCTGGGGATCCTCGTGCCGTGACCGCGACGGTCACCAAGCCATGAGTATCCTGCGAGTGTTCCTCAGGAAGTGGAGCACGAGAGAGCGCATCAGCAACTTTGTTCGTTGACCCCGGGCGGTACACTATGGAGTAGTCGTACTGTTGCAGCGTAAGCGCCCAACGAGCAAGACGTCCAGCTGGATTCTTAAGTCCCCTTAGCCATGATAGCGCTAAGTGATCAGATTGAATCTGGAACGTTGCGCCATCTAGGTACATATCGAAGCGCTTCAAAGCATGAATAATGGCGAGACATTCACGTTCTGCGACACTGTAGTTGCGCTCGGCTGGAGTTAGCGTGTGGCTCGTGAAAGCAACTGGCCGAAGCACACCGCCATACTCCTGCAGCAAGACAGCACCCAGGCCACAGTCGCTTGCATCTGTCTGCAGAACGAACGGCTTGTTCAAGTCTGGGAGCTGTAAACAAGCGTTGTCAGTCACGGCTTTGGAAAGGGCTGCGAATGCGCATTGTTGTTGTTCGGCCCAACACCACTTGACGCCTTTTTTTAGTAGGTGATTGAGCGGTTGGGATATCTCGGAACAGTGCGGAATGAAATCCCGGTAGAACGCAATCATTCCGAGGTATCTTTGTAGGCTCTTTACGTCATGTGGGCTTGGGTATTCCGTTAGCGCGCGCAACTTATCTTCGTTGGGGCGGAGCGTGCCGTTATCCACAACGAATCCAAGGAGGTTAATCTTGGGCGCGGCCAACTGAACCTTTCCGGGATGAATCGTGAGCCCAGCATTACGCATTCGCTCAAGCACGATGCGAAGGTGTTCGACATGCTCCTCCATAGTTCTCGAGAAAACAACCACGTCATCCATGTATGCCATGGCAAATTCGTACTTCGAGTTCCCGAGTACAACGTCCATCAGGCGTTGAAAACTGGCTGGAGAGTTAGACAAGCCAAACGGCAGTCGGGTGAACTCGAACAACCCTCTGTGGCAGATGAAAGCCGTTTTTGGAACGTCTGATGGGTGTATCTCGATCTGAAGAAACCCGCGACTGCAATCCAGCGTTGTAAACACGGTCGCGTTACCGAGCGCGTACATCACGGAGGAAATGCTGGGGAAAGGGTAGCTGTCTCGTACGGACACATCGTTAAGCCGCCTGTAATCCACACAGAGTCTGGCGGTTCCGTCTTTTTCGGAGCGAGAACCACGGGGAACGCCCAGGGGCTCTTCGACTCACGTACTGAACCGGTGTCGATCATCTCCTCGAGCGCCGCATCAAGGAGTGCCCTTTTGTGGACGCTGATCGGTCGAGGGTTGCACCTCCGTGGCGGCGCGTCACCGGTTTCAATGCGGTGCAGCAGGATGTCAGTCTTTCCAGGTGTTTCCGTGAACATCGGTGAGAAAGACTGCAGGACGGCTTGCAGCTCCTGCTTCTGCTGGCTGGTTGCGGGGCACTTTCGCAACGATTCTCGAACGCCGGCAGGCAAGACGTCCGGCACATCAGTGACGTGGGCTGCCGTGGGCAGGTTACGGATGCAGTCCTCTCGTCTGGTGAACGGAGTCAGCTCCGGTTGTTGTCCCAGCCGGTATCCGCCACCAGAAAAGTCGAGCGTCATGCTTTCGCCTGTAATGAAATCTCGGCCCAAGATCACAGGCACCACGAGTCCCGGCATATAAAGAAATCGCTGACGCCGCTTCTTTCCATTAAACCGAATCTGCAGCCTCACGGCTCCTCCAGCTGTTATCGCTGTACCAGAAGCTAGCTGCAAACGGGTTTCGCACTCCCGGAGGCTTATCTTTTTTGCTTTGCAGAGTTCAAAAACGAAATCCCCTATAAGCGAGATAGCGGCCCCAGTATCCAAAAGTGCGGCAATGGGAAAATCGAGCAGTGAAATCGTCATGCGCGGTTCAATGATGTTAGGCTCGGGCTGGATTCGACATACCGATGGAATCTGTGCCGTGGCCTCACTGCTCCCAGGGACTGTAACGGCCGTCGGCGAGTGGCTGTCTGGTTTCAGCGTCGCCGGCCGTAGTAGTTTCCCTGGTTGTTCTGGTTCCGGCCCTTTGCCGCCGTCTCGTGCCACCTCTCGTTTGTAGTGTCCAGAAGTCTTGGACACTGGTTTCGGTGATGGCCGGGCTGCTCGCAGTGGTAGCAGCAGTCCGACGACAGTTGCCTGCTTAGGCCACCCGCACCGAGGTGCCCGTCGGACCGCCTCCAGTGATCGGATAAGGAACCACTATGGGAGGGCCTCCACCAGGCTTGCGACTGGCTGTGTTGTGGAGGGCTTGTTCCGTTGCGGCGGGGGTCAATGCTGCTGGGCTGCGGGTTTGCGACCGCACCGTGCCAGCTTGCGCCAGCACTTGCAGGAGCAGACTGATGAAGATGGTTCGCTTGGGTGGTGATCTCCGTTGGGCCCCAGCTTACGATAGGGCACGGCACACGACCTCCCACCTGTCGTGGCGACCCCCGCCCGAAACCCTCACGGGCCCCGCTGTGACCTCCGGGGACCTCTCGGGGAGAGTTAGGCGAACATCCGCTTATCCCGCACGGGAGCTCGCCATGCATGCCACGCCAACTCTCCTGGTTGACGTGGTGGGGAAGGGAGGTCTCGTTCGGACAGTCCACTTGCGTGGAGGCCTCGGGGCCCCGCCATGCGCATGCCGGTTCGAGCGCGTACTTGGCTGGTGGCGGCGGCACGTAGTTCCGCTCGGCATGAAGAGCTTCCTCGATGAGGCGGGCGCCCCGGGCTAGCTCTTCAAGGGTCTCAAAGGTGCGGTTGATCAGGTAGACGTGGTACCTTGGGTGACACTGTCTTCTGACCCGAGCTACTCTGTCCGACTCCGGTGACTTCGGGTCCGCCCTCTTGAAGAGCTCTTGCATGACCCGAACGTACCGGACCAGACTTTCATCCGGGTGCTGCGTCCTTGCCTCGAGCTCTCGGAGAATCTGCGTTGCGTAGCCTGCGGGCAGGAACTCTTCGCGAAGCCTTGTCTGGAAGTCCGCCAGGCTGGTGAAGGGGGCCTGGGACCCCAACCAGCACCTGGCGCTGGCTTGCAACGCCAGCGGGACAATCCGCTCCACGATGAAGGCTTCCGAGGCACCGGAGGCAAGGTGGTACGTCTGCAGCTCGCCCAGGAAGTCTGCCACGGACTTGACGTCGTCGTACCCCATGTAGACTGGAACCGTCAAGTGTGGTCGGGGCTCTCGCGGTGGGGTTTCCTGCTGGCCAGGCGTGTGGGCCAGGCGCTGCATCACGGAGTCGCACATCTCCGTGACCTTCGTGAGCAGGTTCATTTGTGCCGCTGCGGCCATCGCGGCTTCCTGCTCCCGTGTGAGCATGCCTGCGAGCACAAAAAAAAAGAAACGCCCCCCAAAACCCAACACAAGCGCGCAAAACGATTGCCGCGGTCACAAAACAAACAGTCAGAAACACGCCAATACAACAAACGCGGACGTGACGGAAGCACGAAACAACGATAGGAAACACGGGGAATATGAAAAAGGCTTACCGAAAGAAGAAACCAAGCCCCGTGAAATTCCTGCGAGTGGGTAGCATACCACGGTTGGGCGCCATTGTGGTCGGTTTGCCTTGCTGCATACCCGACCCGGAGGAATAACACGGAGCCAACGGTTTCAACAACAAGAAACTACATTTAATGGGACATGGACAGAGACGATTAACATTGTTACCAACGGCGGCTGAGTCCAGTCAGCGACTCCCCGTGCGCCGCCTCTGATCTGCCTTATCAAGGCGGCGCATCCGATGTGCGCGTGGCTGGCGTGACGTCGCCGCCACGCGGGAAAAGTTCGGCACCTTTGCCTCGCAGTCGGGCAACTGGGCTGTGGAGCCGCCAGGGTGCCCACAACGGGAAACAGGGATGATGATTTTAAGGTAGCTAAGCCGACAAAATCTCATATTTTTATGTCATAGATAACAGAATATAATATTGAAGCGTTTTCGAAAGCAGAATTTAAGAAACGTAAAATGTCAAGGAAGCATAGTAACGCTAGAACTTCACAATAGAAATAAAGCATGGGATCTGATGTTTGCGACATTTATCAAAACTAAAAATAAAATTTACTGACTGAATACAAAAAATACAGAAAAACTTGCCCTTGATATTAAAAAGGCGAAAATAAACGTGTATCAATCTACAGGTTTTCCCGCTCATTTTAATCCAAGTGACGGCCAATTTAATCCAAGTGCCTCACAATTTAATCCAAGCGCCACATAATTTAATCCTTGAGCTACCCAATTTAATCCCGGGGTCAGTCAATTTAATCCACAATATATATATGCACTTATTGTCATCGGCGGTCGTGTTTCCTTACACATTTGGTAACTTAGAATACTTTTTTATACAATTAGATTTTTGGGGGACAACTGATCATTTGATCTGTATTGTGATTTCTTGGAGTTACTTGTACCACTATTGACGAGGCTTAGTTGATATGTTGATTACTCTTTTTGTAATATTGAGTTATTGTGGCGAACTCGAATTTATATTAGCTGAATGGACGTTTTCTTTAACCTTTCTTATTACTCGACTTAACATTGCTACAGTCCAGATGATACAAGTACTATTGCAATTTATGATTACTCTTTTGATTACTTCGTGGTAAATATTGCTCCAATTGATCTATAATGAACTCAGTTGACATTATTATTCCTCTTTTGATTACTTCGGGTTACTTTTGAACCATTGGACATGAATTCGAATTAAATGGCATTGTGATGACTCTTCATTACTTTTAGGTAATCTTCAACGAATTGAATTTTTATGTGATGATTATTGACATTATGATTACTCTTTTGATTACTTCGAGTTACTCTCAATTCAATTGACTTTAATTCGGCCTAAGTGACATTTGGCAACTCTTGTTTACTTTGTGTAATTATAGTGTCAATTTATCGGTTGTGAGCTCAATCATACATTATTATTAGTCTTGATTACTTAGGGTTACTTTCAATCTAAAGGACTTTAATTCGGCCTCGTTGATATTGCGATGACTGTTTTGATTTTTGGGCTAATATTTGACTAAAGTATTTATTATTATCTCAATTGACATCACAATTACTTGTTTGACTACTTTGACTTACTATTGACCAAATGGACTTTAATTCGGCCTAACTGACATTTTGGCTACTCTTTTGATTACTTTGTGTTATTATACCTCCAATTGATCTATAATGAACTCAGTTGACATTATTATTACTCTTTTGATTACTTCGAGTTACTTTTAACCCAGTGGACTTGGAATCGACCGAAATGACATTGGGATGACTCTTTTGATTACTTTGAGCTTATCTTCATACAAACTAATTTATTATGAGCCTAATGTATATTATGATTACTCTTCTGATTAATCTGTGTTACCTTGACCCAATGGATTTGTCCAATTTCACAATTTGGTATCTCTTCTGATTACCTTGAGGTCACATTCTACCAATTGGTCTTTTAAGAGCTCGATTAACATTTTTATTACTCTTTTGTCCCAATTAATCCTAATTCGGCTCAATTGACATTGTAATAAGACTTGATTATTTTCTGATAATTTTCAACCAATTGATTTATTGTGGGCATAATTGACATGATGATTATTTTTTATTTACTATTAACCCAATGGGCTTTAAATCCGCCCAATTCACATATTCGTGACAATTTTAAGTATTGGAGTTATTGCGTTACCAATTTATCTATCATGAGCTCAATTTTCATTGCAATTACTCTTGATTATTTCGAGTTACTATTGACCCAACGAACATTAATTCAGCTTAATTGACAGTTTGATGATTCTTGATTACTTTGAGCTAATATCGAACCAATTGCGTTCTTATGAGCTGAATTTGCATTATGATTACCCTTTAATATGGTTTGAGCTGCTATTGACCCAGTATTTTGATTACTTTGGATCATTATACAGCCAATTTAATTATTATTAGCTATAATATAGCTAATAATTATTAAATTAACTGTATAATGATTGATTGATTGATGATTTGATTTCTTTTTCGATTACTTATAGTTACTTTTGAGTTACTTTATACTTCACTTCAATTACCCCGGACACCAGAGGGCAGCGTCGGACCAGAAGTCCTTCCAGTGAGCCCTTCTCGTCCGACGGCTCCCTTTGGTGTCCGCGATACTTCCGAGGTAAACAATCTTTGATTCGAATATTAATAGAAAAATGTAGAGCCCTTTCACTTCACGTGAAGATGGAAGGCCAGCGAACTTATTTTAACGTCTAGGACGATGCCTAGAGGACGACGTCTAGGACGACCTCAATGACGACTTCTTGGACGACCTCAAGGACGACGTCTAGGACAACCTTAGAGACGACCTCAGAAACGACGTTTAGGACGACGTCTAGGACGACCTCACGGACGACGTCTAGGACGGCCTCAAAGACGACCTGGGGGATGACGTCTAGGACGACTTCAAGGACGACGTCTAGGACGATCTCACGAACAACGTCTAGGACAACCTCGAAGACGACCTCGGGGATGACGTCCAGGACGACTTCAAGGACGACGTCTAGGACGAGCTCACGGACGACGTTTAGGACGGCCTCAAAGACGACCTCGGGGATGACGTCTAGGACGACTTCAAGGACGACGTCTAGGACGATTTCATGGACGACGTCTAGGACGGCCTCAAAGACGACCTCGGGGATGACGTCTAGGACGACTTCAAGGACGACCTGAAGGACGACGTATAGGACGACCTCAAGCACGACGTCTAGGACGACCTTCACGGACGACGTCTAGGACGACCTCAAGGACAATCTTAAGGACAATCTCAAAGACGACCTCGGGGACGACGTCTACGACGACCTCAAGGACGACGTCTAGGACGATCACACAGACGACGTCTAAAATGACCTCAAGGACGACCTCAAAAACGATTTCAGGGACGACGCCTAGGACGACTTCAAGGACGACCTTAAAGACGATTTCAGGGACGACTTCGGGGACGACGTTTAGGACGACCTCAATGACGACGTCTAGGACGATTACACAGACGACGTCTAGGATGACCTCAAAAACAACCTTAAGAGCGACCTTAGGGACGACCTCAGGGACGACGTCTAGGACGATCTCACGGACGACGTCTAGGACGACCTTAAGGACGACCTTAAAGACAATGTATAGGACGACCTCAAGGACGACGTCTAGGACGACCTTAAGGACGACGTCTAGGACGACCTCAAGAACGACATCTAGGACGACCTCAGAACGACGTCTAGGACGACCTCAAAGGCAACTTCTAAAACTACCTGGAGGATGACACTTAGAGGACGACGTCCTCTAGGTGTCATCCTCAAGGTTCTAGAACAACCTTGAGGACAACACCTAAAGGACGTCGTCTTCTAAGTGTCATCCTCGAGGTAGTTTAGAAGTTGCCCTTGAGGTCCTCCTGGACGTCGTTCTTGAGGTCGTCCTAGCCGTCGTCCTTGAAGTCGCCTAGACGTCGTCCCTGGAGGTCGTCCTAGACGTCATCTCTTGAGGTCGTCCGAGAGGTTGTCCTCGAGGTCGTCCTAGACGCATCCTTGGAGGTCGTCTTACATGTCGTCCACAAGGTTGTCCTAGAAGTCGTCCTTGAGGTCGTCCTAGACGTCGTCCTTGAGGTCGTCCTACACGTCGTCCTCCAGGCGTCATCCTTGAGGTCGTTCCAGAACAAAATAAGTGCATATACATATTGTGGATTAAATTGACTGACCCCGGGATTAAATTGGGTAGCGCAAGGATTAAATTATGTGGCACTTGGATTAAATTGGGTGACACTTGGATTAAATTTTCCGTCGCTTGGATTAAAATGAGCGGGAAAACCTGTAGTTTTATTGAAATTTCTGAAGACCCTGGTGACTTACGGAATACTATTAAGAACTTAAGGTCAGTAAATCTAGTTTTCATTCCAGAAACGCTTAAAATAGATAGGTACGGTATATACGCAATCCTCATTGGCAGACAAATTTATTACACATTCTTTTGTCACCTGGTGCCTGTGAATCATCGACCGCATATAATAATCAGTACTTATCTCTTCCGATATTGAGCTGAATATTTTTAGAACCAACTGACGAAATAGATGTAAGCAAATTCAAACGTCCCTAAAAATAACTGCGCATCTGATGTCGATGATAATATAAGGCTACACTTATTAAATTAGTAATAGGAGTTAGTATTACTATTACGTTCTCTTGTTGTCCTTCGTAATAAAATAATGGTATCTGGTATATTTCCAGAAAAAGCAAAGTTGCTAAGATCAGTTTCATCCAGAGAACCTTCATAATTATTATGCCCAACACTTTACTGTCACTTTTCCCAAGGTTGTAGAAAAACTGATTATGTAATTTTATACACGATTTTTTACTGTTAATATTATCATAACTAAAAAAACAGTTTGGTTTTCAGAAGGGGAAATCAACTGAATCACCTCTAATATATACCAACGGTAAATAATTTCTAATATAGAAAGTCATGCATATGCTATTGGAGTACTTCAAGATTTCAAGAAGGCGTTTGATTTAATAAAACATTTAATTTTACTGCAGAAATATTTGAAGTACGGAATTAGAGGTAATGCTTTAAGAATAATTCTCAGCTAGCTATATTCACGTTTTTAATATATAGGTACCTTATGCGTTTAAATATCAACTCGCAGCAATAACATGCGCAGTTCCGCAAGGTTTAATACTGGGATCTACTATTATTCCTAACTTATATAAATGATATTTTGAATATATTTGAATTCGCGTGACATTTATTTATATACTGATGACACTAATGTATTCTTTGTTTTTCAAGTGGAAATATGAATCAGGCCAAATAATTTTCCAATAGTTGGCTCGAAAATTTATCATCGGGGCTAAATCGTAACCAGATTAATCTGAATACTAGTAAAACTAAATTTGTTTTGTACAGATTAAAAAAACAACACTTAGGATTAATTCAAATTTTTTTAAAGGGAAAGAGTTGAGGCCGTATATTGCCAGAAGTTTCTTGGCGGGTGGTTTCAAGAAACACTCTATTGGACAGCACACAAACAAATTTAGAGTTTCTATTTCCAGAGAAATAGGAAAATTAAGCAAATGCTGACAATTACTGCAAAATAGGTTGAAACTGGAGTGTTTTATTCACTTATCTACTCCCGCCTACGGTACTGGACGTTAGATTAAAAAACTGCGCAAATAAAAAACTCATTTTTGTTTTTCAAAAGAAACAAAAAAAACGCGTGATTTAATGAGGAAAATTAAGCGGTACGACCATTCATTTCCTTTCCTTCAAGAATATAAAATAATAGATATAGAACAAATCGTGCTACGTAAGTTATTTATTTCTATTTTCAACGAAAATATACAAATCAAAACACTTTTTTTGATATCTATCATAAAACCTCGGCGGTTTAGAGTTTCAGAAGCGCACAATATAAGAAAACCTAGGGTTCGAACTAAGTACGGTTCATTGCACCTGCAGCAAGGCATGTAGTTGGGCTAGTCGGTGGTACATTGTGATTGGTGGGAACAGCGCAAAAAAGACGTAGGACGAGGTCGAAGAAACACACAGATCAGGGCGCTGACCTACAACTGAAAGTTTATTGCTGTGTAAAGGCGGAAAGGGGAGAGTACCATACAGATCATTCCACACAGGGCCCTTGCGAATGACGAGGTAGTTTTTCTAAGAAAGTGTGGCAGGTTTGTGTGACGGTGCGTGGGCGTGGGTGATGCCGTATGTTATTGGTTTGATCTGTTTGTTCTCTCCCTTTCCGCCTTTCTGTGTTTATTTCTTTTTACAGAGCAATAAACTTTCAGTTGTAAGTCAGCGCCCTGTCTGTGTGTTTCTTCGACCTCGTCCTGCGTCTTTTTTGCGCTGTTCCCACCAATCTCATTGCACCTTATATATCTTGTACCATATCTACTAAACACACACACAACTATAGCTGAAACGGCCCGAACACACATTTGGTGTTTTTATTTTTTGCTACGAAAAAAAGAAATAAAGAGCATATAATAAGCCTCTCTTGATCAGCAGTTAGAACGGAATTGACAGTTATGTTTTGTCGTGTCTGTTGAATTTTGATATTGCTGTATTGTTTGCATATTATTTTCTATTATATTCCAGTTTCACCTCCAAATGCTGTAAAAAGGCGCTGGAGCCTCGTCAGAAGAATTGTATTATTTTTCCCCAGCCCGCCGAAACACTCTTTTGTGTCTTAAATAAAGGATACATACAAACATGCAGAGCACCCTTCATGGTATCTCTTAACACAATTGAAGCTAAGATGTCACGGCAAGGGACTGAGTCGCGTTGCGTCAAATTATGCGACCTCAAATTCATCTCTAGATTGAAAGGCAAAACGCTTCCCGTGTTACCGATAACAAAGGACCCCAATTGAATTGGTGCGTAATTATGCACCAATTGAATCCCCCTTAAGATCCAGCGAGAAAATTAAACCCGCCTGACATCGCATAATATCATGGGAACAGTTGACATCACGTGACCAGATGTTACATGACGCTGTCAGGAGGATTGACGTCACGGTGCCAGGTCATGGTTTTGCGTCACACCATGACGTCACGTTACATAATTTTTCGTGACGAAAGTATCTCCGCTAAATGTAGCGGGAAAATACACGAATGAACGGACGGGCGGAATGATAAATTTGTAGACGACGGTGGTTCCGTTAACATAGCATTTTGAGCTTTAAAACAAATTATTCTGTACGTGTCCGATTTCCGTGCATGATAGAGTTTTTTTTCCGGCTTAGTTTCGTGTCTCTGTAGGGCGCCAGAACCAGGAACAAGGGTCAAGTCAGAGGCTATTAAGTTTTATTGCCCTAGTCCGTCATATGTTTTACGGTGAAATAAAGGAAGTGCGATAGACACTGCAATTCACCACAACTAAACAAAATTGACTTAATACTAAATCCTTTAAATGTTACCCGACAAATGGCGATTCTACATTCTCTCTGAAATTCGGGACATAAAAGCACTCAAACGCATGACACGGGGGACTATGAAGATGCTTTGCACTTGCCTTGTCTCGCAGAGAATCCCATGTTTCAAACGCGTAGACGTAGGTTGGATGTACCACAAAATGGCAGATGTCAGACAAAGATATGACTGTCTGGTGAAGGTGCAGTAAAGACGCGTTGTACGCATTGTCATAGCACGTCTAGAAATCAAGATGATTAGGAATTGTTAATGGAGGTAAACACTACGTACGAATCAGCACAACTGCAGAATAACTGAGGGCTTCCGGTTCTCACTTTCGGCTGGAGAAGCGGTATTGAAGATGATACATTTGGTTTACACGTAAGTAGTCTAGTAATCGTGTTTTCATTTCAAGTACTCACCTTTTCAAAATGTAGATACTCCATGCCAGTGCAGTTCTGAAACAAAAACGGCGATTGGCTTGATAGACTGGGGGTCATATTTATATATTTTATTGCCTGCAGATTCAGTGAGAGCACGAACGTAGATTTGGGTTTTCGCACAAATAACATCCGTTTCAAGCTATCAATCTGGAGTAAAAGAAAGACGTACAGGTCAGAAAGCGCTGTATTCATAATTTATTTGATTAATGATTGCATCATGGAAAATTTTTAATGTTGGCAAACAGATGACGACAGAGGGCAGTGCGTTTACCGGGAGATTTTGTTGTGGCTTTCGTCATGCAGACAGTCTAGAATTCGTAAAGAAAACTCTATCCACGTATTACAATGTGGTGGCTAGGTCATACATATTACTATAAATAAAACAAGAAGCAGGTTAAGATTATTCGCATTAACGCAACGGTACCTGGCGCGCACGTTACACATGCTTAAGTGCAAGTCAAGGCTTAAACACCCCAGTGAGCCGGTGAGCCGCGGAGTGTGGTCAAAACAGTACGCTTATAACTCTTAAAAAAAGAAAAAAAAAACTTTAGTGACATTCCTTCAGAAACTTCTTCTCCCCGAGATTCCACACTGGGTGGTTCGCTATCTGCTCCCGCTGCATTCTTAGGAACTTAATCTTACACCGCCGGTGCTGCACCCCAGACATGTTCCGATATTTGGAGGGAACGCGTCACGTTAGGGCAGGTGGTGGCGCCCGCTCTCTAGTGTGTGGAAACGCACATCGGAAACCCGCGACACTTATGCAAGAAAGGTGCGAGCCAGATCACAGCTCAAAACACGCGGTCGTTACCCAGGCAACACAACCACGAACGGTTACTCTCTGGCCTTCCATCTGTTGGCCGTATGTTTTTGTTCGACCGTTACTTGGTCAAGGTGCTCGAAAAGTGCTCAAGATGTTCAAAATGTTGACACAAACCGGCCGTACTCCCGTTCAGAGCTCGGCCTGTGTATGGTCTCACACCAGCCGAACATCGGTGTACCTTAGTTGGGCCACACTTTTTTAACCAGAGTCCGAGAGTTCAGCCGTAGACAGATTCAGAAAGTACAACATTATCCAAAGTCAGAAAGACCTACTTTAGCCATAGACTGAAGGCTCAGCTTTAGCTAGGGTCAAAACGTCCTGCTTCAGCCTTTGTCAAAACGTTCTACTGTAGCCAGATAAAAAAAGTTCTACTTTAGACGCAGACAAAAAGTTATACTTTAGCCGGGGTCAAAAAGTCTTATCTAAGCCACAGGCAAATAGTTTTCTCCAGCCGGGGACAGAAAGTTATCAGTATCTGGCGAAAGAAAGTCCTACTTCCGTTGAAATAAGAAAGTTCAGCTTTGGCCAGGGTAAGAAAGTACAACTTCAGTCAGAATCAAGAAGTACAACTTTAGCCGGAGTTACAACGTCCAGCTTTAGCCTAACTCGGGCAGCTTTGTTTTCCACAGGCAGGTCATTGAACCTTTTTCTGGAATATGACCCTTTACTACACACCGCTTCACGTCATGATGTACCGCAGCAAAGGCCACAAGTGCGAGCTCTCGGGATGAAAACGCAGCTGCCAAAGCTAGGAGCTCGCACTCCTAGTCTTCGCTGCAAGACAATGTCAGGAAAAACTGGGTGGACAAATTAGTCACTTCATCTTGGCTAAACAGCAGCTTATAATGTTTAGCCAACGCCACTAAAATGTGGTAAGATTGCTTTTAGTGATTGAAGTGAAGAAAAGCCAACATTGATCATCCAACCATGAATTCTTTTATTTTTAAAAATGCCGAGGTTTCTGATATTGCCTTAATACGGCGATAACTCACTCTGGGGGTTGTACGTATCCTAAAAATTCATAAATTGTAACTATGTGCGTCCGATTTCCGTATTACAAAGCAATCACAGATCGAACACACCGAGGCCTTTTCGGGCGATGGGACGAGCATTGTTCAGGCAGCAAGGACAATATGTGACCAATGAAAACAGGATATTTTGTTCAGATCGCAAACGCTTTTATTACAAAATGTGTATACTGTTGTAAATGATAAATGCAAATGAGAGTAGTATAGAATGGTACCTTTTTACGGAGAGGGGAACATAACAAAGAAATAATCGTCTCAAAAACACCGCACTTTTCTAGTTTTCTTCCGCGGGACTGATGTGTCCCGTCCTCAGCTCTCGAGCGCTCGAGCGCTGGCTCGCTGGGTTGAATCGTAGTCCGGGTTGTATGGTCAGCGAGTCTAGCGGATTCGAGATATTGCCACGGGCGTCGCAGAGCGAGCGCGTGAGTGGCCAGAGGGTTACCATGGTTGGCTATACCCGCGGAGGCTTGAGGTTCGATTCCAATGAGCGGACACCTCTTTTATTTAATCTTTCAACTTGATGTTCTCGTAAGTTCGAGAACCTTGTCGTCTGATCAAGTTACGAATGTTCTACGTGCCGAACATTCCACGTCAAATGTTCCAGAAACCCACGCATGGTACAAAAGACTCTCCCCAAGGCGGTCCGGGGTCAGTCTCGCTCCCGCGCTCGGTCGTGCTCCTCCGCCGACCTTCGACGCCTTCGGCGCTACCTCTTTGTATTTTTGTTTTCGTCACAGGTTTGCCAAATTAAGCGTCTATTTTCTGTTCATTCGTCGCCACATCATCTGTCATTCGTGACATTTTCGTGGAGGTGCGGATTAAGCATTGCTTATGTTCAATACCACTCTGAGGGCTCGTCAGCCGAGTCCTATCCCAAGTTCGGCCAGAAGACTTCTCTCTGAAGAAACCTATAATCGAGGAAGCCGTCGCATCCAAAAACTGCCCCGGAAGTTGGTCAACTGTCCGGAACATCTAACAGCCCAGTTGACCAAGAACAGCCAGTCGTCGCAAACTACGGTGACCCATTTCGTCGTTGTCCTGCCTGTCGCTCCACGTACGCCGCCACCCTTCAACAGCGGCGTCAATGAGGACGTGGAAGATTGGCTTCAGCATTATGAACGCGTGGCACGCCAAAACTGGTAGACATATGAACAGTGCCTGCAAAACCTCTCCTTTTCCTTAGAGGGAACTCCAGGGCGCTGGTTTGAGAACCACGACCTATGTCACGGAATACCCACAAGGCCGAACTCAAAATGACTTTGACGAACCAGCAGCGACGACAGCGAGCGGAAAACCTCATGCAAAAAAGGAGTCAAGGCCCCTACGATATGGTCACTAGCTTCTCTGAAAACGCCCTCCGCATGAGCGGCCGCACCCACCCTCAGTCCACCAAGGGCAAGAAGCTGCCTGTCCTGATGTGAGACGTAAATAGCGAAATGTGCGGCGGCCTTGTTCGCAGCCCACCTAATACTGTCGACGTGTTTGTTGCCGAAAAAACAAACATCGATCGTGGCCTGTCGGTCCGAGCCAGCCACTGTAACCGACTTGCCGGCACGCCTGTTGCTTCGACTCTGAATTCTTCCCGATTCGACTAGGACGGCATCGGCACTGACAACCTTCGAGAAATTGTCCGCGACATAGTCAGGGAGAACTCCAAAACATTCTACAAGCCGCTGATCGCCCCACCTCGATCTCCATCGCCAAGGTCGTGCGGGAAGAGGTCCAGAGAGCCACCCAACCAGAGGCTTTCTCCCATCAGCGTGGCATGATGACGATGATTGGGGTTTTATGGCGCAAGAGCAACTTAGGCCCTATTGCGCCAAATAAAGGTTTTTCCGAAGGGCTTAGAGGTGTAATTTAAAAGAACTGCAATTTACAGCTGGTGTAAAAGGCCAGTGTTATGAAGGAAATATAAAACTCGATTGAACGGTACCAATGGTTGACCGCCAAGCTGAAAAAATGGATGAAAGGGGAGGTGATCTCGAAAAAGTTCTGAAAAACTTTTTCGGCACTCTTGGTTTAAAGCTTTGCAATGCCACAGGATGTGCAAAACTGTCATATCCTTCCCACATTTGTCGCAAAATTTAACATCCTCACCACAGAGCAGGTGCAAATGGGTCAAACGTGTATGACCAATTCTTAAGCGGCAAAGGAAAACCTCAACCCGACGGACTTTATGGAAGGAACTTTCCCATACCTCCAGTTGGGGCTTGATATTGTGAAGCTTGTTCTCTTTTTACAAATCCCAATCCAACTGCCATGACTTTATAATCGATTTTTGTATGATCGGTTTCAGGTCTTGGTGTGGCAGGCCAAGAAGCAGTTTTGGGTATTCTTTTGCAGAGGCAGCAAGCAAGTCTGCTTTTTCATTGCCGGAAATACCCACGTGGCTTGGGACCCAGCAGAATTTGATCTGGTGCCCTAGTTGAAGTGCTCGGGTTAGCCGTACCCGAAGACATTGCACGAAAAGGATCTTGCTGTCTGCTAAGGACGAAACGGCTAGGTGAACGCTTTGGGAGTCGACAAACAGAACTGCTTTCATGATATTGTTCTCTAATAAGAACTTAACAGCCATTAAAATACCAGACAATTCGGCAGTAAAAATATTTGCAAGAGTGTGGAGTTGTCGAACTTTCTTGAAGGAGATGGAATAAACTGCACACCCCACAAAAGTTGATGTTTTCGATCCATCCGTGTAAAAATGCGAGTAGTCCTTGTATTTCTGTTCTAAATCGGCAAATTCCTGCTGAAGAACGAGTGGAGAAACAGCTCTCTTTCTGTGCTTAGACAGTGTCCAGTCGCAAGAGATTGGCAGAAGGTCCCAAGGCGCAACTCTCTCATTGCTCCTCAGCAAAGCAGCCTCACTAAAGGGGAGATGGAGCGATGTTGCACTGCTCTGCACTCTAAAACTCAGGGGCCGAACAATGCTAGGCTTGTTTTCAAAAAGTTGGAAGGACGTAGAAGGTTGAAGTGCATCAAAAGTGGGATGTTGAGGATAGCTGTATATCTTGTAAGCATAACAAAGACTCAAATATTGCTTTCGTCTTTCCAATGACATCTTATGTGTATCAGTATACAAGCTAAGCACAGGTGATGTTCGAAATGCTCCCGTGTCAAGTCTGAGCCCCAGATGATGGACGGGGTCCAACATTTTTAGGGCAGACGTACCTGCCGACCGATAAACAATCGCGCCATAGTCCAGGCGGGACAACACCAAGGAGTTATAGAGTCGCAAGAGGCACCGTCTGTCAGACCCCCAGGACGTATGCGACAACACTTTGAGGATGTTTGATGAACGTGGGCATTTATGTTTCAACTCTTTCAAGTGGGGTATCAAAGTGAGCTTTTTATCAAATATTATTCCTACAAACTTGTGCGCCTCATTTACAGAGATAGCAACATCATTTAGGTGCAACACTGGATCTGGAGACAGGCCACGGCGGAGTCAAAGGGAACGCAGATTGTCTTTTCGGGAGAGAACCTGAAGCCATTTTGATCAGCCCACTTGACCATCTTACTGATTGTGAGCTGCAATTGCCGTTCACAGCTGGACAGGTTACAAGAGGAAAACAATATCCGTACATCGTCTACATACATTGAGTAGGATACAGATGGTGGTATAACCTGAGCCAGACTATTAATCTTCACAACAAAGAGTGTAACGCTTAATACCCCACCCTGAGGGACGCCATTCTCCTGGAGAATAACATCCGACAGGACGGAGCCCAAGCGCACTTGGAGGGTCCAGCCCGTCAAGAAACTTTGAATGCAACGAAGCATGCGACCTCGGACACCATATGAGTACAAGTCTCGAAGGATCCCATATCTCCAAGTCGTGTCATAAGCCTTTTGTAGATCAAAGAAGACAGAAACACAGTGCTGGCGATGGACAAATGCTTCCCGAATAGAAGTTTCCAGGCGGACAAGGTGGTCTACCGTGGAACGACCTGCTCGGAAGCCACACTGATTTGTATCAAACACACCTTCTGCCACTAAAAAATGTACAAGACGGCGATTAACGAGTCTTTCATACGTTTTGCCCAAGCAGCTTGTCAGTGCAATTGGGCGTAGCTCGTCGGTAAAGAGGGGTCTTTGCCAGGTTTCAGTAGAGGGATTATATGTGCCTTTTTCCAACAGTCAGGAAAACAAGCAGCATCCCACAGTAGATTAAAAAAAGGTGAGCAAATTGTTTAAAGAGTCAGGCGACAGTATCCTTTGCATCTCGTATTGAATCCTATCCGGCCCAGCCGCAGATTTTTTTTGACGCCGAGAGCCAATTCAAGCTCACACCGTGTAAATGGCTTGTTGTAAGGAACAGCCTGGGCACCAGAAAAAGACGTAGCTTGTTTTTCTGCTGTTCCTTTAAACCTCTTAAAGGATTCGCTATAGTTTGCTGAGTTAGAGACTTCCTGGAAGTGTTCACCAAGAACATTTGATTGTTCCTTAAGGGATGTTGTTGATGGAAAGAGGGGTATCCTGAAAGACCGGTAGTCTCCCTGATCTTTCTAAGACGATCCCACGCTCCCTTTGATGAAACAAAACTACTTAAAGATGTGACATATTTTTTCCAAGAACTGCCTTTGGCTTGCCTTCGTGTCCAGCGAGCTTTGGTTCTTCTTTTCTTGAATTCAAGCAGATTCGGTGGAGTGGGATATCGTCTAAAGATACACCATGCCTTGTTTTGTGACTTCCGTGTTGTGGTGCAGTCATCGTTCCACCACGGCTTGCACCTTTTGGGGAGTCGTCCAGAGGTATGGGGAATTCTGTGTGATGCGGCATCTATAATCGCTTCAGTAACGTACACCGTGGAATCTTCAGGGCCCATAGTTACGAGAACAGACGAATCAATAAAAGCCTCCAAACAAAAAGAGACCAATCAGCCTTTTCCAATTTTCACCTTGGAAGTCGTGTCGGAATGGAAGGAATGGGCATCATACTTTCTAAAACAATAGGGAAATGATCGCTTCCAAAAGAATTATTAAAACCTTCCATAAAAAGCATGGAAGTAAAATTGGTGATGCAAAAGAAAGGTCAATGGATGTAAATGATTGATGTGCTGCACTAAAAAACGTAGGCTCCTTCCATTAAAAAGACAAAACCCAGATGATAATAAAAACCGCTCTACGACACCTCCACGTGAATCCTGGCGAGCACTACCCCACAAAGGGCCCATCAGCGTGGCAGTCCCCGAGGAACTCACGCTAACTTACTAACTTACGCCGCAATGGCCCGACGGCCACCGCCTCCATTTCGCGCCTATGTCCCGCCTCCCCGACGTCAGTCTCCTGCGGCGTAGTTCGACCGACGCCACGAGGAGTACCTCCGCCGTGCGCCGTCTTCTGTGCAGGGTCAATCAACCAATCAATCAATCAATCAATCAATCAATCAATCAATCAATCAATCAATCAATCAATCAATAAATAAATTTGCATCAGAGACGGATGTAGGCTGCAGGGGCAAAAAGTCAGAACTTTGACTTGACAAGGTTTCTGCAGTTTTACAATTGGCACACGGCGACATACTACACATCGAGTGTTAATATTTAGTTTCGAGGTTTTAACATTAAGCAAAAAGAACAAAAAGAGCAGCATCAAATAATCACACTATTAAAGATAGCAAATAAATAATATATATTAGGCACATGACATATTAAGGTACATGACAGGACTGTAAGGATAATAATCGTATTACGTCAAGGATAGCAGAAATATACAGAGCACACGACCCCAAAATACAAGCGAAATTTTAATGCAGAAAAGAAGAATTCTAATTGCATTGAAATTTAGTTTCTCGATATTTGTCAAATTATGGTTCTGAAGTTTATTTAGAACAAAGAGGAAATTATATCTTAGCATTTGGAACGCGTAATTCGTACGATTCATTGGTATTTTCAATACTCCCCTCACGAACGTCTTATACACTGATATTTGGTGTTAGGTTTGAAATATGCCCAAGGAAGAATTTTCTTATAGGTCCTGGACAGTTATCAGACGTAGTTATTTAAACAGTAAGGCTGTATGTGTAACGAAAGGAAGATTGAGTATTGTTCGAAGAGCCTTTTTTTAAGACGGTGAAAGATGTTAATATTTGACAAAGATGAGGCACAACGCACTAAATTACAATAGTTCAGATTCTGTACAAAAAGGGCCTTGTATATAAGCATTTTTATGAGACGAGGCAATAAATTTCTGAATTGAAATAGTTTCCCAAGCACACTTGATAGCTTTTTACAGCGTTATTAACGTGATAATCCCAAGACATTTGCACATTAAAATAGAATCCGAGCGTTTTAATGTTCAGGACAATTTATATGACTGAGGCGCCCAGGATAATATTAAAAGAAAACTAAACACGTCGATTCTTATGTTTAAAAATGACAGCCCTGCCTTTTGCCTCGTTGATTATTAGTGAGTTAACTTTACTCTAATCGTATAGCTTCTCTAGTAAAGCATTCGTTTCATTAACAAGGTCTTCTTTTTCTGCATCTGAAATAAATAGACTGGTATCATCAGCATAAATTAACAATACCGTTTCTGTATAGACTAAATAAAAAGGACCTGAAATGCTACCTTGCGGTATTGCAGCTCTTTAGGTAGGACAGAAGAACTGTGTCCATTTATTACGACATATTGTCGGCAAAATTTAAAGTGCGTTTGTAAAAGAACTAGTGGTACACCACAAATTCCATAGCACTCAAGCTTTTTTATTAGGGTAGTATGGTCAATACGGTCGAACGCCATCAAAAAAATTAATGAAGACGACCAACATGACTTGTTTTCTTCAGACAACATCAAAATTAACTCCTCTGCTCTAGTAAGGCGAACCCCGTTGATCGACCTCTACGAAAGCCGTACTGTGACTCAGAAATTAATGAAAATTTGGCGCAAAAGCTTGTGACTGTATTTTGAATAATTTTTCAAGCCATTTCGAAAACACAGGTAATATCGATATTGGCTTATAATTCGAGAATTCATTCTTGTTCCCTCCTTTAAACAAACCAATGATGATAAGCGGGATTAATTTCCGGGAATACCGGTTACCGTCCCCACGACGTCCGGCATCGCCCCGTCGGCGGTCCCGCCTACAAAGCTTGTTTTCTTCCTGCGTCGCCGGACAAACTTAGTGCAGCAACGCGTGGAGGTGGCGTTGCCGAACACGACGGATATAAAGAGCCTCCAAGAACGTGGGGCGCTCCCACTCTCCAACGCCAAGCATCAAAACGACGCTCCTGCAAAGGTGCCCAAGTAACCTAAGCGTTGTTATGGAGGCGACTACGCATCGGCCCTCGTGGACTCCGGAGCAGACTACTTAGTCCTGAGTGGGAGGCTTTCTCGCCGCCTGCAAAAAGTTTGGACACCCTGAAGTAGACCACAAATTCGAACCGCCGGAGGACACCTTATTGCGCCCGTCAGAAGGTTGACTTCCCGAGTCGAGATTCACGGTGAGAGGTGCCTTGTAAAATTCGTCCTTCTACAAGACCGTGCCAGAGACGTCATTCTTAGAAAAAATCAAGTAACCTCCTTGAGTGCGAATATTCCATATGGCAACAATTTTACTTGACTAACAGCCAACCCCTGAATTCTTCTGAGAAGCTGGTGGTAGCATTCTTAATATTCGTATTTAGGCCCGTTCACACACTTGCCTTTGACAACGACAGATTGAGACACAACTTCTGATTGTTTACGAACGGCTGCATTGATGCGGAGCGGATCGTGAGCCGTCAAGAGAGGCTTCAATTTGTTTTGTCTCGGTCGGTCGTAGTAAAACGCAAGTGGCTTTTCTTTGGCGTGATGTGTTACCACTGCTCGTACTTAGTCCCTGTCAGTCAACGTGAGCCAAAAATTAGTTCGTCTGTTTACCGTCCTAACCTTTAAAAAACTTGTAATAAATATTGATTTCATATTGAGGCTCATTTTTTCTTACTTTCTGAGTACCAAATGCAGTAGAACTTTAAGAAAAATGTCTTTGAGGACACCGTCTGCACTCCAAACTGTTTGAACTGCTTGACCAAACTGCTTGAGCACGCAACGCCACAGGCAAGGAATCATTGAAGATTTGCAAAGCAAGCTTTACGTTCTGCCTTTCGATATTCGACGGGTAAAGGGCTTTTCTCGATAGCCCATAGCCATATTTCAACAGCTGGTCACATTCTTTGCTGTGAGGGTCCCTGACTGTCGAAAATGACGCTGTATGCATGCGCTCTGACTGTGCCGCATTTGTTTGCATCTCAGGGAAGTAGAAGCAAACTTGGTCATTCTTCTGGTTGATCCAGTTGTTTCGTATGCATTTTAGTATGTGTACCGGGTCTATAACAAAAAACAGCGGCTTTGCAGGGTCTGATAGGTGTTGATACACAATTCTGTTTGAAGCGGGCGATTCGAAGTGGGACATCGCTTTTCTGTTCACAGAGTTGTTGTCACTCACGACGCACACAACGCGGTACCCAATCTTTTCCAGCCCGCAAATCACATCTTTCAGCATCTTGTGCAGGAACTCGGCGTCTAGTCTGTGCACTGGCGCGATGTGCGCAACTTCTTTGAATTTGCACTTCAGGCTGCGCACCATGAAAATGAGCGCACAGTTTGCAGCTTCATTTGAGTTAAGCGCAGCTCCGGTAATATTGCCCCCTTTGTATTCAAAGTAAGGTTTGATGTGTATTTCGTCTACCATTACGGTGACGAAGCGCTGGTCATCTTTGAGGTCGGAAATTCTTCTCGCCATGTAACTGAGGAATGGTTCGCTCTGATGCTCTTTATAGAGACGTCCGATCAGGTTGATGTCCGAAATCCAACTGGGCTTTTATTCTAATCCCCTCACGCTTCGAACTTCTCTTCTTTCTCTAGAGATGTCTTAGTGGCGCGTGGCCACAGGATTCCCCCCAGGAATCAAGGCTAGTAGGCTTGTATTCTGAAAAGAGAGGACAGTTCTGGCGAAGGTACTGCGAGGGTGTTTGGCGCATGGTGTTTGGCGGGAATCCAAGTCGTGGGCTGTGAACGATGGAGTCACAAAGTTGCGAGCTGAAGAAGCGATGCTATAAACGCCACGAAACCTGCTTGATGGGTCGACCAGGAAAATGTGGTACACTGTTGGGGAGTGTGGGGCCAGCGCTGTCCATAAACGCAGGTTTTATGCGGTCGGCCGCTACAACTTCTTCGCGACCGTTGATGTCCAGCGTGAATGTTTTGGAGGTCCGCGTCAGAACTTTGTAGGGGCCGTTGTAGGGTGGAGTGAGGCCCTTCTTGATTCCTTCCTTGCGTAAGAATGCATGGGTACAAGTCGTAAGGTTTTGGCTGGTGAAAACCTTTGGATGAGCTGGTTGGCGTGGTGGCACAGGTTGCAGGCGACGAATGAAGTTTCGTAAGTCATCGAGATAGTGGTGAGGGGTAGGGGCGTTGCCGTGGTCCGGTGTGGGAATAAAGAACTCGCCCGGTAGACGTAATGGTGAGCCATACACCAGCTCTGCTGATGTGGAGTTGAGGTCTTCTTTGAATGAAGAGCGTAAACCTAGGAGCACCATAGGTATGTGGTCTACCCAGTTAGCTCGGCCTTCACGTGCTACGATGGCGGTTTTGAGCTGCCGATGTAGGCGTTCCACCATGCCGTTGGCAGAGGGGTGGTAGGCCGTTGTATGGATGTGGCGAGTTCCTAGCAACTGTGTTAATGATGAGAATAAAGCGGACTGGAACTGTTGACCTCTGCCTGTTGTGACAATGGATGGACACCCGAAACGGCTGACCCATATGTTAACAAAGGTCGCCGCCACTGTCTGTGCCGTAATGTCTGGAATTGGCGCTGCTTCCGGCCAACGAGTGTAGTGGTCGACACATGTTAGAATGTAGGTGAAACCTCGGGATGGAGGAAGAGGGCCCACAATGTCAACGTGGATATGATCGAAGCGGGCACCTGGGGTGCGAAATGGCATCAGAGGTGTGTTGGTATGTCGAGTAATTTTTGATCGCTGGCACGAGAGACACTGTTTAGTCCAATCTCGAACGTCAGTGTTCATCCGTGGCCACACGTAACGTGCACCAATGAGGCGTTGCGTAGCTCGAACGCCCGGGAGGCTGAGGCCATGGAGTTGTTCGAAAATTTGTCGACGTAATTTGGGAGGAATGTAGGGTCGGTTGGTCCCCATGGATATGTCGCAGATGACTTTTGTGGGATACTGTGGGAAGAGTATCTCTTTCAGCTGCAAAGACGTGGATGTGTCTCGGAGATGCTGAAGTTCACAGTCTTCCTCTTGTGCTGCAATCAGTGTCTCCAGGTCGAGGTCTACACAGGGCGAGGACATAGCCCCGACACGTGACAGGGCATCAGCCGCTGCGTTATCTTGTCCTTTGATATGACGGAGGTCGACGGTGTATTCTGAGATGAAAGCTAGGTGTCGAATTTCCCGTGCAGAATAGGCGTTGTGGTTACCTTTAAAAGCAAACGTCAGCGGCTTGTGGTCAGTTAGGACAAAGAACTGTCTTCCTTCGAGAAAGTATCGGTAATGCCTCACAGTCAGGTATATGGCTAGCAGCTCTCGCCCGAATGTGCTGTAGCGGGTTTCTGCTGGTTTTAAGTTCTGGGAGAAAAACCTATGGGCTTCCAGTCGCGGTCCAGATATTGCTGTAGCACCGCGCCTACAGCAGTGTCTGACGCATCAGTTATAACGCGAGTTTTAGCGTCTGGCCGCGGATGAACGAGAAGCGTCGCACTTGCCAGAGCGTCCCTAACCGATGAAAATGCTGATTCAGCGTGTTCGCTCCATGGTAGTGGCGCTCGGGGGCCCTTTGTGGTCTTTAGAAGATCCGTTAGTGGTTGCAGGAGGCCGGCACAGTTGGGTATAAACCTGCGGTGGAAGTTGACTAGGCTCAGAAATTCCTGAAGTTTTCGGAGAGAAGTGGGGCGAGGAAATTCACGGATTGCCTTAACTTTTTCTGGAAGAGGCAAGATTCCTTGGGGCGTGACGCGGTGACCTAAGAACTCCAAGTCGTTGACCCCGAATTGGCATTTGCTCGGGTTGACGGCAATGCCTGCTTTTTGAAGTCGATCGAAAAGCAGGTGGAGGTGTCGTTCGTGCTCAGCCGGGGTTGTACTGGCTACGAGGATGTCGTCGACATAGGCGAATATGAAATGGAGCCCTCTGGTGACTTCGTCAATGAACCTTTGAAATGTCTGCGCCGAATTCCTCAGACCGAAGGGCATTCTGATATACTCGAAAAGGCCGAATGGGGTGGTGATAGCTGTTTTGCTTGGTCACCAAAGGTGCGATGGTACCAGCAGATGGACCGGCCACCGGAGTTGGTAGTGCGGTGAGAGGGCGATCGGCCACGAGAAGAACTGCGCGGCCTTGATCGATCTGGTCGGTCCTGGGCAGGTCCGAAGGCGGCAATGGCAGCAGCCAACTGCTCAATTTTTGATTCAATTTTGGCGGCGGCCGTTTCCCACGATTGTGAAGCAGGTGTTGTGAGTGCACGAACAGCCGGAGCAGAGTAGTCAGCGGTTCGGTCTGCTAGTATCGCGAGACGATCCAATGACATGTCGCCTGCAGCGGCTAGGATCATTCTCATGCCTTCTGGTAGCTTTTGTAAGAAGAGCTCACGCAGAATTGCGTCATGACCGTCGTGGTTATGCGAGCCGAGCAGTTGACGCATCTGATGGAGGAGCTGCGACGGCCGGCGATCACCAAGCTCTTGTGCGGTCAGCAGCTGTTGGATCCGTGAGCGCTCTGTTGCCATTGTCCGAGTCAGGAGGACAGATTTTAGATGGTCGTACGCGTTGTCGGATGGTGTTTGCGACAGCACGTCGTCTATTTCGTCTGCAACCTGGGGTGGTAGGCTGGCGACGACATGGTAAAAACGGGCTATCTGCGTAGTGATTTTTCGCAGATGGAAGTGCGCCTCCACCTGGGTAAACCAAACCTGAGGGTTTTTTGGCCAGAATGGTGGTAACCGCAGAGGCAGAGTTCCGGTCACTGCAGTCCCGGTTGCTTCGTCAATGTCGCCGTGTGGTTGAAGGATGGGTGGACCGGTGTTGCCAAGTTGGCGGCCGGTCGTGCCGCTAGTGCCCGGTTGTCCTTCATCGGTCATGATAGAGTAGTTCGGTTGATCACGTCCGGGTCACCAAATCTATAGAGACGTCCGATCAGGTTGATGTCCGAAATCCAACTGGGCTTTTATTCTAATCCCCTCGCGCTTCGAACTTCTCTTATTTCTCTAGAGATGTCTTAGTGGCGCGTGGCCACACTATTGTTGAGGGTTCATGCCATAAGAGGAGCATGCCGATCTGATCATCATGGGATGTGGCAAAGTGAGGCCTCCATGGCTGCGTATATAAGCGTACGCATGGGGCGATATGGTGAAAAGAATGCAACAGAACACCATGAAATGTGCAGAGTAGCGTCTGCGCTGTTTTTTCGCTTGGAACAAGCTTACTTGATCTCGCAGAAATATAATGGAGTCGGCGTCGTCTTCTGCGTGGGACGTGGACAACTGATCCAGCAGTAGGCAAATAGCCTCGCAAATTTCCTCGACTGAGTTGGAAATCAGGTCTCGTCCCACTTCTCGATGCCTTCGAGGAGTTCTACTATACACTTCTTACTGTCAGCAATTTCTGGAACGACCAGATTTGCTCCTAACTTTTTACCGCCGTTTTCATGACATGTAGCGTCACGCTGAAGTCTCCTTTTACGCAGACAGAGTACTTCAGCCACGGGGCCTCATCGTCAACGATGTGGATAATAACAAGCCTTTCGTCCTTTTCTATTATGTTCCAAAACTTCATCTCCTTGCTCCGCAAGTGTAAGATTGGTTCTCCTAAAGAATGGACTTTGTCCTCTTCATGTGCCCTGTTAAACATCTCCTCGGACCCCGCGATGGCTTTTTGCATAGCAGCAGGCTCCATGCGCGCCCGCTTGGAGTCGGGATCTTCTCTTCTTGTGGCTTCTCTAGACAGGTAGGTCGGGCAGCTAGGGAACTTCGACGGTACAGCGTAAGGGCGAAGACGGACATGGGATAAGGGTACTGTGATGGTGCGGCCAGTACTTTCATCGGTATGCGATGCTTCTCGGATGATGTCCTCATGTCCGAAGTGAAGTTTGCATACCTAGAAAGGAATTTTGCGTCCAATGAACAAACCAATGGGTATTTGACATAAAGTGCGGATTGCGAGCCACATTTATACGAATGTATACATATATTGAATTTCCATTTGTAATGAAACAAATAATTATCTACAAAAAAGAAAGCATACCCTTGAATTCTCAGTGACGGAGAGGTCTTCCCACGGCACAGCGCGTATCCATGCGTCCCTCAGTATTTGATCCTTTGAGAACTTGAACACGTGCACTTTGGTGTCCACGGTGTAGTTTTCGCGGCATCGCGGCACACAGCAGTTGCACGGCATCTCATCGTCGCTCTTTTCATATTTCTCAAGCTTGCGGAGACACGAAAAAGCTCACAGCGACGCGCGAAACACGAGAAATTCGACGGAACAGATATGCACGTCGAAAAAGACACTCGGAAGCAGGCCGATTCTGCGGGAGACTGGTAGAGCTCACTGTACAGCCGCACCTGCAACGGGCCACATGCCTGGACAGGTCCGGACCCGCCGAGCGGCCTCTTGCAGCCGCCCCATTAGCTGACGCAGTAAGAGTGGAAAGGGGGCACAACCGAGGCTTTCTGCCTTTCCAGTTGGCGTTGGACAGGCTCATACATTTGGTCGAATGCTGCATAAGCCCAAGCCGAAGAAGACGCCGATGAACAACCACTCGCTGAACCCGGCCGTTTCTGCCGTCACCTGCCCGTCGCAGCACGGACGGCTTCTCCGTTCCATGGTGAACTATACGAAGTCATCGAAAATCGGATCGACCAGTACGAGCGCGTTGCCCGCCACAATGGCTTAACCGACGAGCAGCGCCGGAAAGAGCGTATTTTTTTTTCTGGGGGCGGCTACCAGGCACTGGCACGAAAATCACGAGTATCTTTTGATATCGTGGAATGTTTTGAAGATCGAGCTAAAGTTAACTTTCGTCAACGAAAACCGCAGAGAGAGAGCCAAAACCGACTTCGAACCAGAACGCAATGCTCCACGAGAGTGTCACCGGCTTCATGGAGGACCTTCTGCGCCTGAGCGCCCGCGCCGACCGTCAGGCTACAGTAGAGAAGCTAAGTATACTCATGCGGGGCGTGAGAGACATCTTCGACGGTTGTGTCCACAGCCCTCCAACAAAAGGTCGAAGCTTTTGCCACCGAGGCCAAGAACATCAAGCGTTTCCTGCAAGCCGAGCCAGTCACAACCAGCGACTACCCAGCGTGGCTGCCCTCGGTCCGTCTAGTTGCGATCTTGGCTCTAGCACCCCAGGGATTTAGGAGACCATTCGCGACGTCCTAATCTCAGGAAGTTGCAGCCTGCTGCTAACCAGCCGGCTTCACTGTCGATAGCCGAAGTTGTCCGCGAGAACGTTCAACGGGCATCCCAACCGGAGGCTCTTGCCGGCATAGCAGCACCCGAAGAGCCCACCCTGACGTACGCTGTCATAGCTCGGAAACCGGTGCCAGCTACCCAGCAGTATTTGACGCTGCCTGGACGTGACCTGCCAGCGGCGCGGCCTTTCTGATGTCGTGAAGGGCAGCCGCAGCTCATCCGCTCCGAACAAGCGGTGCCTGATGACGAACGCGCGGTGCACGGCCAATCGACGACCGCTGTGTTGTCACTTTGGCGAGGCTGACCACGTCTATCGGAGGTGCCCATACCAGAAAATGTTCCCGCGATGTTTTGCGCCGAGTGACCCGCGGCCCAGACTTGGGGAGCAATCAAGGGACATTGATGAGTAACTCCGACGACCCTACCACAAGCTCTCCCTTCACCTACGCCTCAACGCGCGCTTTTACCTTTCCGCCGCTGTCGTCACGAGAGGCCCCCCAACCCCCTTATCTCGTCGAAAAATAACTAAGAGCGGCAACCCCTGGAGGTGGAGTTGCCGTGGGCCGACGACGTATTGTACCTCCAAGAACGCCGGAGAGCTCCCACTCTTGCTACGCCACGCATCGAAGCGACGTTTCCGTAAGAGTGCTAGACGACCACAACGTTGTCATCGATGGCCACGACGACGGCCATGACACGTCGGCACACGTGAACACCGGGGCGGACTACTTCATCTTGAGCGGGAGACTTTCTCCACTCGTCCGGGAAGTCACTACACCTTGGAATGGCCCGCAGATACCCGCCCCCGTAGGGGACCGTATTACACCTGTTGGAAGGTGCACCACCCGCGTCAATACCTAAGCCGCAACCTGTACTTTGAGGTTCGTTGTTTTTCTCGACTGTGCTAGGGATGTTATCCTCCATATGTACGTTTTGTACGAGTACGGTGCTGTCATCGACCTGGGAGAGAACAAATTGACATTTCGACGACGTGTCCAGACACCAGAAGATTTTACGATAAAGGTTGCCGCTGTTCGAGTAAACGCAAACCATCTGAACCTACTTTCGTGGTCGAGCGTATTGATACCCGTCGAGTCCGATGTGGATTACTCCGTCGAAGTTCTGCTCAAGGCCAGCGTCCAGTTGCGTCTTGAAAGGGAAATCGGAGTCGTAAAAGATGTAAGAACGCCTCAAGAAAGATGTGCGACAGTCCTCGTTACCAACTTCCGACAAGAGCCGCAACACCTTGTGGGAAGCCCAAGAGCAAGACGGCGCGGGGGGGGGGGGGGTCACGCAATGGGCGGCCGAGCGGCGCTCGAGACTGACGCGCGTGGAGTGCGAGACGAGGAGCAATCCAGAACGGCCGCAACGAAGCTTAGCTCTATACTCCGTTTCACCTTACATCGTACCGCAGACAAGGCTAGAAGCGCGGGCTCATAGCGTTGGGAGCTACTCTTATACGCACGAGAGCTTGTGCCGCCGAGATGTGTCCTAGAGCAAGGAGCTCGCGCTTGTAGCCTTTCCTGCGGTACATCATAAGGTGAAACAAAGTATAGCAAATACGGTATAGCTTCGCCAATACTGGAAACTCCACCGAAAACCTATGGGAGCGGCGGCGAACGTGACAGTGGCGCCTCTAGCAGACTCGGAGTCTACGGAAGCAGATGACGCAATGAAAAAGTATAGGCTCTGCAACGTCCTCGAGCTTTGCGTGCCCCGTTTCGTCAAACCAATAGCAGAAAAATTTCACTACGGTCATTCCGCTTGCAAAGCTGAATCCACTGATCGCAACTGCAAGGACAAACAAATAACAACGCGCGCATAAACGAAGATAGAGCAATTTATTTACAGGCCTCATACGCCACTCGGGGCGATCACACGCGTTTGAAGCGCATCTGGAAAGCGGAAAAAAAGGTGTTTAGCTTCTCGAACTACGTCGTAAGAGGTTACCGTTGATTCGTTACAAACTGCGTTGTCACAATTTCTTACTCGAATAGGTGAGTATTAAAACGTGCGCAAACATGTTAAAATTACCAGAGCAAGCGCCACAGCTCTGCAGCATTACAAGAAAAAAAAGTAACTAGAAAAATGGTCGTGTAAACACTTTCCCTACTTTGTAGAAAAGATGGGGTTCCCATCCCAG
This sequence comes from Ixodes ricinus, assembly GCA_037355805.1. Taxonomy (NCBI): domain Eukaryota; kingdom Metazoa; phylum Arthropoda; class Arachnida; order Ixodida; family Ixodidae; genus Ixodes; species Ixodes ricinus. The sequence goes on from JAZHYW010016727.1 coordinate 32,048, forward strand.
ACGAAAAAAAAAATACGGAACAGTTGTGCACAACGGCGAATGAAACAAAAATGTTAGCAGATGGTATACAAAGATACAAATCATCCAGCAAAGACCGCCTTCAACAACGACGAAAGGAAGGGGCGTCGGTAGGAGCATTGAAAATTAGCAGGTGGTGCTCGCCGTTGGTGTTGAGTCCACAACAAACAAAGCGGAAACAACACGACGAAACTGTTAAAAAAAAAGTAAAAAAAGCGTCACTTTCTTTTTTAGCTGCACGTTACACGTTTGTTTATTTGCTTTTGTGGCGTTCGTAGGGACTAAAAACACAACAGAGGAAAGGAATAACGTAGTCCAGCTCACACTGTACGGTAAATAGGAGTCGCACGCTGCAATCTGCTTCGTCCTAGCAGTGTGTGGCCTGTTTTTGCTTTTGCATTTCTTTTCCCAGTGACTTTGGCAGGTTGTTTGTTTGCTCGCTTGGCGCAGCAGTTCTAAAGGACATTCCAGTGCTTGTTGACATACATGTGCAGGCAATCCTTGCACACCGTGCCTTTGTTTTGAGTGTCGATCAGCGGCCTCAAGTGTGTTTTCAACTGAACTCTTGTTCGGTGAAATATTCGTCCGTTGAGGCGTCAGTGGCGATTTTGAAGCCAGACTTGGATAGTTCTTCCACTGTAATTTGAAGCGGAGGAAGGATTTTCTACCACATCATAAAAACTTGTTTTTGCAGTGGTAAGCAGCACATGGCATGCCTGCCATCTCCAAGTATGCGCTGGTGTATGCCCGAAGGCGGCCGGTTAATCAACCAACGATGACCCATAGCAGACGTGACCGCATATACTCAAATAAAATCCGAATAGAAATGTATAACGAGCTTACACTTTTTAATATATTTATTAGGTATCAAAAAGTACATATGAAGATTTCGGATAAGAAACTCAATCGAAGGCGAACATAGGAGGTTATCTCAGACGACAGTGGAAAAGAAAGCAAGAAAACGATGACAACAATGTTGCAGACGGCCCTCCACTTGTCCGGGCATTGCGAAGCAGACGAACCGGTGGTAGTAAGCGACGAAGCGAAGGAAATAAAGTAAAAACTAAGCCAAACAAGGCAAGGCAAAATACGCGAGAATTGAAACGTCAAGTAAACAAAAAAAATATATATATAAATGTATATATATAAACGCAGGAAGAAGAAAGACCGCGGCGGCGTAGCGTGGCCCGCCTCAAACATAAAAATAAAGTAGACATTGAAAAATGGAAAGAAATGCACAACCGTCCAAAGGGGCTTTTTTGTTTTGTTCTGTAACTTCGTTTTTATCAGTTTTAGTAAGAGCGTCAGATTTGCATGTGCACAATCGACTTCTTCCAAAGCATACTGACATCGCAGTGACGTACGTGGTTCGAAATGGCCTTTCGCTTCTTCATCCGGAGACGATCGGGATTAGCCAGCTCGCCTATTCGACGAAACGGTTTTAAGCAATACATTCATGTGAAATTGGAATTGCAAAACAAAACGAATTGATCAATATGAACAGTAAAGTTAAAACGTAGATATGCTCTATCTTTTTTTTTTACACTGCCCTTTTACAAGAAACAGGGCGAAGCTACATTTGTGTTTTGCCTGGCTTACGTAAGTTCTGACAGTGTTTTCTTCGGAAGAGCCCAAAAATTGCACCCTACAAGCTGTAACACCTTTCCCACGCGCAGAAAATATCCTTGACTCATGAAATGGAACCTATTTTTTAACATTCAGAACAGCAAATACCCGTGACAATTTTTTATTATTGGTCACCTCGCGCGGAGATAGGCCAAACCAATGCTTTGTGGAGAATTCGTCTGCTAGCGGAGACTCCGAGCTCGCCAGGGGCGCTGCGATCACTTTTCGTCCGCAATCCACGGGAGTTGCCAGTATTGGCTTACATGGTATTTGGCTCTACCGGCTCGGCCAAACACAAGACCAGGCCGGCCCCGGAACACTCGGGCAAGCCCCAAGGGACAATCGCCGAGTCGTCCGCCAAGATACCCGGACCAGGCGGATTTTTTCGGTCGCGCACCAGTCACCTATCTGTGTTTAGAGATTTATGTTTGTCCTCTGTCCCTCTTGTTAAATAAGGTTGTCCTATGCAGCGAAATAAATTTATGAGAAATGCTTCAATTGCGTCAGAATAAATAATTTCAGAATAATCACAATTTTCTGAAACACAATAAAAAAAAGCCCATTTTCGACTTTCTTTAAACGTTCCCACATTAAGGCCAATGATAGCTAAAACCGAATCTCGAAAAACATGTAGCATTTGTTTCGGGTATTTGAAATCATAAAGCTAGAAATATGACCAAATTGGGGCTAACACAGCAGCGTGAATGGGGCGTAAAAATACCCATTGGTGACGAAATAATTAATTATACAAAAGTACAAAAATGCTCGACTGTGGTAAAACAAAAACAACTTTGACGGCAGAGAGGCGGGCGGTGATTTTATATTGAAAATTCTTAGTGCGTTTTCGTGCGAGAGCCGAAGAAAATGCGTGCGGTCCGGGGTGAAAGAGAGGCTCTCTCACGTCGCATGCTTCGCAGGGCCTGTTTTCAATAGCTGACATGTAGGGTCTCTGTGTACGCCACATGAAGGAACCGACCGGAGCGGCTCCGCTTAAAACATCTGCATCTCAGACGTCGAGGCACCCTAGCGCACTCTGCTTGCCTCTCCGGCGGGCGTTGGTGAAAACAGCGGGCACGCCGGCCGTGCCGAAGGGTCAGGTTTCTTCCCTCCGTGCTCAGTCGCCTTCAGGCGGATAACCGTTTGACACAACGACGTGGGACTGCGTTCTTGAAATGGTACCCAGAGGCCGTGAAACGCGGAGAGAAGTTAAATACTGAAGGGTACCCGGTGTGTAAAATTGTTTTTATAATTTTTGTCATCAGATTTTTACGAGGTTTGTTGTAGCCGCTTTGCACTACACGGCTCCCAGACGCTGGTGGAAGCGAGTCTTATTTCCAAGGTGGCTTCTTTGTACACGCTCGCGTTCTCGATATCACCAATCTGTGCTGTAGTGGGTTTACGCGTGTGCACTGCCAGAAGTACCAGGATTGAATTCGAAGCACAGGCCGGACGGAATCCCGGTCTCTCGTTTTCATTTTTCTGAACACCTGCACGTCAGGCCTTGACAAGGAAATGAGTGCAGAATTCGGTCATTTTGTCTCGAGGACGTCCACCAAATCTGACACATACTTGATAGCTGATGTGGCAGGCCCCCGGAGATTGAAAAGAGTGGCATGGTGTTTGTCGAGGTCTCCAATCCCATCGCAGGCGTTCTTGCCATGCCAAGTACCTGAAAATAGCCATTTGACCGACGGGTACTTCGCTTTCGTGAGCTCACTGAGTTGAAACCAGTTCTTCAAATGACTTGCCGCACCGTCACTGACGTACGTCACATGCGCGTACAGCGGAGCAACGTCCTGAAGACACTCGTGAAATTTCGGATCGACGTAGCATGCATGGGTGGAATCGTGGCTGCTGTCATTACTGATGATGAGGGCATAGCTACGCGTTCCTTTTCTAGTTGTCACCACGATTGCGAAGATCAAAACTTGCGTGTTTTTCCAGTAATGTCACTGAACTTCTTCAGGCAGTACAACTGTCTAGTTTGCTGCGAAATCAAATGGTAGCAGGACCTTACCTTCCTCTGTGAATCGTTTTGCTTCACTTATCGTTTTGCCCTGCTGGCGTCGAATACATTCATGCTGCACCCATTTTCTCAGGCACTCTCGAAGGTGTTTCTAAAACGTAAAAGGACTCACTTCTTATCAGCTCTCCTTTCTACCAGGCTGCGTACAACACTTCATCATCATCTGAGAGTCCCAGGCCAGGCGCAGTAAGAGTTTCAGCTGCGGGCCATAAGCTGCACTGGCCGAGGAAACACCTCGTAGATGGAATGTCGTATACAGTCATTTCACGAAGTTCTTCAGCCCTTCTTATTATTCCAGTGGCTTTTTCTAAGGCGCACAAAGTTATCTTGATGTTAGCGTATTACGTGCGCACGTGAACTTTGTGCCAAGATGCACTACTCCACCCACTTCGGACTCAATAAGTACACAGAACTTGGTGAGCCCAATGGCCATGTCAGGGGGAACCGTTTTAAACAACCGGAAAGTTTCAAGAATAGAGCTAGTCATAGGACGTTTTGACACATATTCTTTTTGTCCCTTTGTAATGATGCCAATAACGTCCTTCTTGTTCGGGCTTTGCTGGGAGCAGTTCAGTTCATCTTTAGTGCAGTAATTCAGTGCCGCCTGAACGTCCTTTTGGCTCAGCCTCATTGTTATGTGGGGGTCAGTAATTCATCCCACTCCGAGCGTCACTTGGTTCTCCCTTGCTTTTTGGATTAGGTGGCGAGTTGCTGAAGGAATAATCTTTTGAATCTGTTGCTGGGAGAGATTCCTCGGGAGCAAGGTGAGGAGACGGCATCATTCTTGGTATGAATCGGAAGACTCGAACGCATCTTTCAGGTCGCTTGACGACTCCGGACAGATGTTGCAGCTTTGTACTGAGGCTCCAGGCTCCTCCATAACTCCATACGCTGCAGTGAGGCTTGATGAAATTTTCTTCACGAAAACGCTCCCGATCTCTCTCTTCTTTCGCCTTGCGTAAGGCGGAACGAAAAATGCGTTCTCAAAACTGTCAATGATTTCAGAGGTGATATTTCTGGTGATTGAATCTATCTGTCGAGATCCTGGGTGGCTGCTTTCTGAGGAAGAAATATTTCGTCAGGTTCAGATGTCTCTGGTGATTCTTCGGCGAGTTGCTTGAAGCGGCTGAAGCAGTCGACAGAAAACGTCAGCATCTCAGATGGAGTGATCTGCTTGTGGCATATGCTTAATTAACAAAGCTATGTCTAAATCCTTCACACTGCGAACGTTTCTTTGATATTCGATTTTTTCGTGTGCCTGTTGAGATAGTCAGCGCAGAACACTCGCTTCAAGCTGTACGATTCAGCCGTCGAAACGCGGGGAGCACTATGCTTATGCAGTGCTCACGGACGAGGCTCACGAAGCGTCCTCCGGATGGTCCACGAGAAAGGCAAGTGAAAGTGAACGTTATCTCTGGGGTTCATATCACTGCTACTACTTTCAAACAACCGATACGCTTTTCTCCAATGTTTCTCTTCTCTTCGCGTTTCACGGTCCACAGCGGCGGCGGCTCTAATGCTGTAAAGAGGCGCGCCGGTTTTCGCCGTGTCATATCATGTTACCACCAAGCAAAAGACTGAGAAAAGCATGTGTTCAGCGGAGCCGCCTTTCTTTACGTGGCGTACAGAGGCCCTACAGGTCGCCTATCGGAAACAAGCCCTGCGAAGCACGCGTCATTAGAGTGCCTCGATCGCTCCGGAAAACGCGCTTTTTCTGCTACTCTTACACAAAAACGCACTGAAAATTCACTTCTTAAAGCCACCGTCCGGCTTTGTGCCGTCTGCTTGTTTCTTTTTGACCACACTCTAGCATTTTTACACTTCGTAAAAATAAGGAATTTGTCATCTATGTGTATCTTCACACCCCATTCCCGATGCTGCGGTAGCCCCAAATTGGTCATGTTTCTAGCTTTTTAACTTAAAATACACAAACGTAATGCAACATGATTCTCCCTTATTATGTTAGTACCTATCATTGGCCTTA
>JAZHYW010016730.1:0-16499 GCA_037355805.1 Ixodes ricinus
CGCGTGGCCTAGCGGTTATCGTAACTGCCTCCCACTCGGAAAGCGAGGGTTCGATTCCTGGGAGTGACGTGTGTTTTGTTTATTCCTGCATTTTAGTGTTATGGCGAATTCGAGAATCGGGGTGCACTTTTGAGGTGCGAATGTTCTGCACGCGTCTGAAATTTCTGCGCCGATTATTCCAGAAGCATACGCGTGTACATAAGAGTGCCAGTTTCGCCTCAGCGTTCAGAGCTTCCTGCTTCGCCGCCTTCGATTCCCGCGACGCTCTGTTGCTAGCTTTCTTTTGACTTTTTATTTTAGGGCACAAGTTCGCCCCATTAAACGTTCAGTTTACTCAGCCATTCGCCGCCTCATCACTTGTCATTCGTGACAGTTTGGTGGAGGTGCGGGGCAGTTGCGTTCTATGCCCGTGGACCGTACCCTCCGAAGACATCCCGGCCAACTGAAGTGCCCAACCCCGGAAGGTTACTCATCGCAGAAGACACCGACGCCCGAGCAAGCCGCCATACCGAAGTCCAACTCCCGTAATCCGGATCCCTGCTGCGCAAGCCGAAGGAGAAGATCCCGACGATGATCACCCCGCCCGTCGTCGTCCTGCCCGTCGCTCCGCGAACGCCTTCCCTTCCTCGGCGAGACCTACGAGGACGTGGAAGACTGGATCAACGAGTACGAACGCGTGGCTCAGCCACAACGGGTGGAGTGACGAACAGCCCCATCAGAACCTCTATTTCTCACTTGAAGGGACTGCAAGGCGCTGGTTTGAAAACCACGAAGCTTTCTTGACTTCATGGGAGCTTTGCAAGAACCAGCTGACGCGTACGTTTGCCGATCAACATCGGATAGAGAGGGCCGAAGATCTGCTGCAATCCAGGACCCAGCGCCCCAATGAGAGCGTCACCAGTATCGTGGAAGACGTCCTGCGCCTGAGCTCCCGCGCCGACCCTCAGGGCACCGACGAAAAGAAGCTGCGTATTCTGATGCGCGGCGTGAAGGACGACATCTTCGGTGGACTCGTACGCAACCCACCGACGTCCGTTCAAGGATTTGTCACGGAAGCCACGAATATCGAGCGTGCTCTGCAAGCCCGAGCCAGCCACTACCAGCGGCTACCCGGCGTCAGAGCGATTTCGCAGTCCCCTGGCGACCTTGCCCACGACACCCCGAGTGTTCGTGAACTTATTCGCGACATCGTCCGGGAGGAGTTCAAGAAGCTTCAGCCGACTGCTGAGCGCCTGGCCTCAATCTCCATTACCGAGGTTGTTCGGGACGAGGTTCGGCGAGCGCTCCTGCCGGATACCCCTGTCACCGTGGCACAGCCGACGAGCCGACGCTGACCTACGCCGCAGTGGCCCGACGACAGCCGCCAACTGCTGAACGTTACCCGGTGGCGCCACGACGAGACCCACCAACGCAGGCGTACCCCCGACGCAACGACGAAGTACGTCAGTACGACCGCCGAGAATAGCCGGCACCAAGAAAAACCGACGTGTGGAGGACAGCGGATCGACGACCCGTCTGCTACCACTGCGGGGAGGCCGACCATATCTACCGCCGTTGTCCCTACCGGCAAATGGGCCTGCGTGGGTTCCACCCAAACGACCCACGCCCGAGGTACGGCGAACGCCCTCGCGACATCGAGGAGCACCTCCGACGCTCGCCTCCCCGTGGCGTCTATCCGCCGTAGCCCGGCCGCTCCCCATTGCCACGACGTTCAGTCTCCAGCGCCACGACCCCGCCGATAGAGCCTGTTTCCCCTGCGTCGTCGGGAAAATTAAGTGCGGCAACGCCTGGAGGTGACGTTGCCGAAAACGACGAAAGCAAAGAGCCTCCAAGAACGCCGGAGCACTCCCACCTCCCGACGCCCCCCAGCGCACCAACGCGCCTGCAACGGTGTCCAACAATCTAAACGTTGTTATCGACGGCTCGACGCATCGGCACCTCGTGGACACCGGGGCAGACTACTCAGTCTTGATTGGGAGGCTCTCTCCCCGCCCGCGAAAATTGAGAACGCCCGCGGATGGACCTCAAATACGAACCGCCGGAGGGCTTCTCATCACACCAGTCGGAAGATGCACCGCTCGCGTCGACGAGATGCACGTGAGACGTGCCCTGGTGAAATTCGTCATTCTACAAGCCTGCTGCAGAGGCGTCATTCTCGGAATGGACTCTCTGTGTGAATACAGCGCCGTCATCGACCTGGGTGAGAACAGATTGACGCTTCGGACGCCTATTCCACCTTCAGTGAAACCCCCAAACAGCGTCAGCCGCCGTCCGAGTCGCTGCCGACCAGGTCAACCTGCCGCAGCGATCATGTTGTCGTACCCGTCGTGACCGATGCAGCTACCTGCGGCGAAGTTGTTCTGGAAGGCAACCTTCAATTGCTCCTGGGAAGAGAAACAGGCGGCCAGCAAGAGGAGTAGCTGGCTGCACAGGATGGCCGCACCAGGGTCCTCGTGTGACGAACTTCCGAAATGAAACACAACACCTTACTAAAGGGGCAGCCGTTGGTCACATCGAGGAACTTCGGAACCTGTCGTCATCCTGAACGCGATCGCTGTTGAAGAATCACCGCTACCCGGGCGAAGACGCTGCGCCGCCAGCGCAGCTTCGACATTGGACCCCAAGCTTCCAGGCCCGAAACAACGGCAGTAACTGAGTGACCGTCCTCGCCGATATACGATCGACTGCTAGTATGCGACGGCGTCGAAGGTAAGCGCCAAACCACCGCCGGTGAAGCATCGCATCGCCTCTACCAGAGGACGACGTGCTCCCCGTGCACCGATCGCCGTACCGAGTCTCCGTAAAAGAACCGAGCATAACCCGAACAGCAAGCGGAAGAAATGCTGAACGATCGACATAATCCAGCCTTCTAGCAGTACGCGGGCCTCTTCTGTCGTGCTGGTTAGGAAGAAGGACGGAACGCTCAGGTTCTGCGTTGACTACCGGCAGCTGAACGTGGTGACGAAGACGCTACATCACTGCATTCGGGAAGACGACCGAGAATGGCTGCGCCATTCTCGATATTTCTCATCGATGTACCTATGAGCGGCTACTGGCAGATTGAAGTCGACAAACGGGACCGAGAGAAGACAGCTTTCGTCACGCCGGATGGCCTGTACGAGCTCGAAGATGCCTTCGGTCATGCACGGCGCCGCAACATCTACAGCGGCCACGCGCACAGCACGGGCTGATGGTAGACAGCCTGATCGGCCTGACGACGTCATAGTGTTTTCTCGCCGACTTCGACGAGCACTTGCGACGACTCATTGCCTCAATATCCAGACCGCCAGACCTCACACTCAAGCCGTCAAAGTGCCGGTTCACCATGACGAACGGAAGTGCCTAAACCCTGTGGTTAGCTCGAAGGCTTCCCGCCCAGACCCTACAGGAGATTCCCGCGACGTCGCAGCATTTCGTTGACCAACAAGAAGGCCGCAACATTCCTTGACTTTGCGCCTAATGACGATTGCCGTTCAGATTTTGCGAAAATTTCCGTACCGCCCGCGAAAATCAGAAGGACGCGATATCTGAATGGGCCGAGAGCAGAAAAGGTATCTGACGAGCTGGCGGACGAATGCAGACTTTCCAGTTTTACTGACGAGGTGAAACCGGTGTTCACACGGACGCGTAACGCTGGTCTGGGCGCGTACTGGTTCAACTGCAAGAGGCACCGAGCGAGTTATCGCCTACGGAAGTCGGACACTGTCCAAGGCGGAGAAATTACTCCACGACTGAGAAAGAATGTCTGCGGCTGTTTGGGTAATCGCTGCTGAAGTTTCGTCCCTACTTGCACGGGAGCCCGTTCCGTGGCAGTCACGACACCGTTCGCCTGTTGTTTTGCGAACCTGACCGTTGTGACGTTCGTTCGATGTAGTCTCCACGCAGATGACACAGCGGTGGTCTACAAGTCAGACGGAAACACAGCGACGCCGACTGCCTCTACAGAGCCCCCGTCGAAACCCCTCCCGCTGGAAGAGACGACAATGACGACGAGCAGCTCGGGCGCAGTGAACACCGACGACATGGCATGGCGTCAACGGGACGATCCTGAGCTGCGCGTACCATAATCGAGCACCTGGAAGGCGGCACACCGACGGTGCGCCTTTCGATGAGTAATAAGTTTGATTTTCGCCATTCGACAAGGTGTATCACAAAGAGAACTTCGTGACAACAACACACCGTGGTTATAGTCCCAGCCGACCTTCGGGAGATCGCCATTACGACGACCGATGTCCGGACACCTACGACAGCCGAACACTGGCCTGTATTCGTGAAAAGTATTACTGGCCAAAGCTCCCGCAAAGCCGTCCACCTCTACACCCGATCGTGCCACGAGTGCCAGCGACGTAAGAAACCGCCGGCGAAGCCGGCAGGTCTCCTGCACAGCCGGTTGCTCCCGACCAGAACACCGTTCCAGCAGATCAGAATGGATCTCGCTTGGCCCTTTTCCGCCGCTTTCATCAGTCGGGAAACCGCTGGATAATAGTCGCCACAGATTATCTCACGCAGGCGCACCGAGAGCAAGCCCGTCCTTCGGGGACTGCTCCGGAAGTCGCCAGAGTTTTTCATCGAGTCCATCTCGTCCTCCGGCACGGCGCTGCCGAAGTTCATGATTACTACCGATCGCGGATCATCGTTCATGGCACAGATGCCCCAAGAAATCCTCCGGCTCAGCCACACCAGCCATCGTCGTACCACTGCGTTGCCACCCGCAGACCAACGGGCTGACGGAGCGACTCAACAAGACAATCGCCGACATGATCTTTGTGTACGTTGACGTAGAGCACCAGACGTGGGACGAGGTGTTGCCCTACGTCGCCCAGCCATGCAATACGGCGGTTCGAGAGACCACAGGATCGCACGACCTTTCCAGCTGGTACATGGTCGCAAGGTAACGACCATGCTGGACGCCATGCTGCCCCATGGGCTCCATCTGATAATGAGAGGCGACGACGCCCAGGCGGTTGCTCCAGCGGGCCGAAGAAGTCCGCCTGCTCGCTGACTCATGATTCAAGACCAGCAACGCGTCGACACGGGCCGCCACAACGCGCCGTCAGGGACGTCCACTCTCCGGCTCCGGAGACAAAGGTGTGGGTGTGGTCGTCCATCCGTCGCCGCGGACTCGGCGAAAACCGCTGAAACGGTACTTTGGACCATACAAGGTACTTCGTCGCTCTCGGCGAACTGAACTGCTGACGGTGATGCCCGACGGTACACGAACATCGTCACGCCGCCCACCCCTACCTGAGGTCGTCCACCGTCGTGCGCCTGAAGCCGTACTACGCTCGATAGGACTGTGGACCTTATGTGCTCCAAAGGACTCTTTAGTTTATCGTTCTTTTTTTATTTTGTTCTGTTTTGTGTGGCATCGGGGCGATGCACTCTTAAAGCGGGGAGTAATGTCGCGCGCGCAGCTGGCCAAGTAGGCAGCGCGCGCGTGGCTTAGCGGTTATCGTACCTGCCTCCCGCTCGGAAAGCGAGGGTTAGATTCCTGGGAGCGACGTGTCTTTTGTTTTATCCCTGCATTTTAGTGTTCTGGCAAATTCTAGAATCCGGGTGCTCTTTCGAGGTGCGAATGTTCTACGCGTCGAACTTTCTGCGCCGATTATTCCAGAAGCTCGCGCGTGCACATAAGGGCTTCGCGTAGCGAGCCAGATTCAGTTTCGCCTCAGCGTTCGAGCTTGCTGCTTCGCCGCCTTCGACGCCCGCGACGCTCTGTTGTTAGCTTTCTTTTGCCTTTTATTTTTGGGCACAAGTTCGCCCCATTAAACGTTCAGTTTACTCAGCCATTCGCCGCCTCATCACTTGTCATTCGTGACAATATTCTGCTAGCAAAAATGTACACCCATTGGCGTGTAAAAAGTTGTATGAGGGCGGACGTCCCAAGATGCGCTTATTTTGCACGCAATGCTCGGTGTATTTTGTATACACGCGAGGTCGTGTGTAAAATGAGCACCTTTCAACCTGTACCAATTTCCGCGATTACACATCTTTGATTTTTTTTTTTTACGGGCGCATAAAGTGGCGGCCGCTATATAGTACGTGGACGGGGTCTACTGGGCCCCGCGAGTGACGCGGCTTCCGCCGGCATGAAAGCGTAGGCTGCACGTTTCCATTCGTCGCCTTCCACACGCAGTAAACTACCGAAGACATCCGCCCCCCTCCCCCTCCTCCCCACCCCCAATGCGTCGTCCCCCGCAGAACCGTACAGATAGCGAGTACGAACGACAAAGAGGACGACTCCGCTCAGCAGCGTCTTTCTTCGTGGACTAGGTCCCGTTCAGCCGACCTCCATGGTCTGATGTCCGCTGCACTTTCACCGAGACCGGAAAATTTTCGGAGAAAAAATCCTGTAGCGAACATAACCATGATACCTTCATTGAATGCAGCCTCTGATTGCAGTGAGCGATGAAGGGTACCTTCGACACTTTCGGCCGATAATGACTATATTCCGTTGCCACCCAAGAACAGTTGGAGACACAGTCGCTTCCTCTTTCCACATTAGCCTAGAGAATGCTGGAGAGGAGGAGAGAGGACCACAGCGTTTGTTGTGCTAATGTGGAACTTGGAAAGTGTTCCGTGTCTTGCTCTTTCTGAGTTACGAGGTACTATAAAGAAGGCATCGAACCTATACGGCCGGGGTTTCCGAGCGTCCCTCTCAACTCTTACTACGCGATGTACCGCCGAGTACATTGGTAATTAATTCGTGCGCCAACCAATGAGGTGTTGGGGCTTAGAGTGATGAAGCTGAAATATAAAAGTGGCACCGCCCCGGTTGCCGCCATGTGGTACGCAAAAGTGACTCCCGTCACGTGAGCTCCCAAATGCCGTGACGTCACTGTTAAGATGGTAGCGCCCAGGGCTGGTGATACGAGTTTGTTCGGTGTGCGGAAGTCGTGATGTGCCACTGCTTCCTAACGATTTCGGGTTTCTTCTTGCTCTCTGGTGCAGGTATAACGTGAAGATCTGAAGGAATGAGACTTCATACCCTTTTTGTGCAAGATCACTCTGGATTTGAGCCTTTGTGAGACGGAATCAGTGGCGCCACCTTAGTGGTGCTCGGATTTCTGGACGTGTTCGCGGATCAATTGAAATTTTAGCGTACATCATTTTTCGCCTTGTACTAGCTTTGTTTGAACGTTGGGATGTCTGAGAATCAATAACAGGCTTAAGCTGAGCTAGATGTCAGTGTTGTACGGAACGGCGTTCCTTTTAGGAGGAACGAAGGAACGCCGCCGTTCCATTTTTCATCGGTGGAACCGGAACGGGAACTCGTCACATTTTTATGGGAACAGAAGAAAAAACGGCGTTCCTTTTTGTTCGTCCAGTTTTATTTTATTTCTAAGAGGGGAATTCGAAAAAAAAGTATAAAAACAATATATTCGAAGAGCTGGATGCCGTTAAGTTTTTTGTTACTTAGGGTTTATCTCGTGGGGTCCTCGCTTGGCAACTGTAGGGTGGAGGAGAGCTAGTTAGCATTGATTCTTTTTTCAGTGTCTGAGTCTGCGGTACAGAAATAAAACAGTTTAATGAAAGTAAAAGGCAGAAAAAGGGACCTCTCACACTCAGCTACTTTCTTTGCTTCCACAAATCTTGATACACCCAGAAATCTAAAGCCGACTGGAGCCATCACTGAACTTCTACGAGGAAACCTAGAGTTACACAGGAAGAACAGGCTACCAGATATCAAACGCACCCTTGTGTCCCAAACATTGTCCAGGTGCACAAGAATTAACCTTCACTCCCTCTCCTCTTCTCCCACCATCAAACTGAACAGAAAATCCAACCTTCACGAAGAGGGATTGGTAGTATTGAAGACTGACCTTCCAAAAGCCCTACCTACTCCTCCACTTGCTCGTCTTGAGTAGAGCAACATGGAGAAGTAACTGTTGTTAAGTTCGAACGCGGGACTTTGTTAGATTGAAACCAGTGAGATTGTTGTAAAACGCTCGTGCAATGTGGGGTAACAGGACGTCTGGCTTGTCTGAATAAACCACCACAAACATGAAAATGGCAAAACGCTGAGATTTCGAAAAAAAGTATATATCAACAAATGAAACTTTGCTTCCGTTTGTTTTCTTCTTCTGGTGTCCTTCCATCACGGCATTCAAATTCGTATGTTGCCATTTAATGGGATTGATTAAAAAAACAGTTAGTTTGATCTAACTAAATATGGTAATTAGCAAAATACAAATGTAACGTGTAAGTAACGATACGTTCCATTTTTTTTAAACTCTTACGGGAACGAGTTCCTTTTTCGCAGATGGAACTTGTTACGGGAACGCGTTCCAAAAATCAAGAGGAACGAGCTTCAATTCCTCTTTTCGAGGAACGTGTACAACACTGGTAGGTGGTTCATATTTAAGATAAGGCCAGCTGAGCTAGAATAAACATACACACAAAGATAATACCATTCACACCGCTGGACTAACAACTGACATTTATTTTCCTCCTCCTCTACTACGAACATCGCATGAGGGGATTATTACCTGTTATTGTTCTTCTTTCTTCCTACTTCACCGAATATACCCCCGAGGGAAGATTTTTTCATTTTCATGCATCGAGAGAGAAGGTGTTCTAATGCAGTTATCGCCTTTTTTCTCAATTGCAAAGGCCTCCAGCATTTGTCGTCCCAGTTTTGTCCTGTTCCTTGCCATGATGTTTACGTCCTAGTACCGTGCTGAACCTTGACAGGCACGACAATGGGTTGTAAAATGTCCTCCCACTGACAGATTTTTCACTGATGTATCGTGCTCTCTCGCCCGATCGTTGATGCCATCGGCGGGTTTGTCCCATATAACTTCGGCGGCAAGTCAGCGGATTGTGGTACACCACCTTCTTAAACAGAGCATATCAAGACCTTGAGCAAAGCCACACAGCATCTCGTTGTTGCTTTTCACTTGGTTAACACTGCGACACATGGAAGAGGGTTTGTTCGGAGCCGAACACACCACCTTAACACCTTGCCACCCAGCAACCTTTTTAAACATGTTGATCATTCCGCGAACATAAGATGCTACCACCACCACATGTCGAGTTTTTTTGTTTTTTTGGTGGGGTTTCTTTTGCACCAAAACCCGCGCTTGATTGTCCTGCAGACCTGCGCGCAAATGAGCGGGCCTGGTCTGAATTATGAACCAACTAGTTCCGCTTAAGCTTGTTACGGAGTGCCTTTCTAGTTTTCTGAGCACTCCGTTCAACCTCCTTAACCGAAAGACGCCTATCCTCTTCATCACCATTATAACCTACCGAGCAAGGCTGCTATAAAAGTGTGTTAAAAAAAGATCCTTGTGAATGAGGTACAGCAATGTTTCGGGATATTTGAGCCCTTCCAGAGACATGCCCAGCAAATCTCAAAACTACTCAGGTCACAGCCATGGCGCCAAGTCCGCTTAGTCAGAGATTTTCTGAAACCGAAATGTCCCAATTACAACATATTCCTGAACCAAATGACAAAGACCACATGCTTGACAGCGCGTATGTGAAAATAATGCTTTCTTCTTATATGCAAAGTTCACGTACAAACAAAGAACAAGAACTGTCCAAAATGTCCCCAATCCAGGTAATTGGAGATGTCAGTCTTTCGGCGCAGGCGGAATGTGTGCTTGAAAAAGGACCGAAGATTGCAATTCCACCAAGGATCGAAGCCTTGGACAAGGTGGTGATAGTACGGTATGTTGCGTCAAAAACTCCCGAAGAGAAAGCATCACAGAATTATTAATGAAGGGATTGACTGCCTGCAACTCTAATGGGCTAAGCGCATCAAAAGTTTAGTGCTGGATAAACGATACCTGAATTGCGCACCGAAGGCTTCAGGCTTTGTGTATCAGATAAAAAGGAAGGGGCTCTGGTGCTGGATTTGGAAAAGTTAGAGGAAAAAGGCAAATAAAATCGTGGCTAAGAATTGCCTCCCAGTGGAGATAAAACTAACTAAATCAGGAAAAATTGGCAATCCTGAAGATATTTAAAGATAACTTTCAAGAAGGTCTCGTAACGAAAATCAAAACCACAAAGGAGTCCCACCTGCCTTAGTTCGTTTTCAGTGAAAACACATAAGGAAGACGCTCCTTTTCGGAATATAGCTTCGGAAAGGAACACACGCCAAGGACAGGTGTCGACCAATCTGGCCAAACAATTGTCCCAGTGTATGGTGCAAGATCCTTTCAGGATTCCCAACTACGAAAGTTTGATCGGGTTTTTCTGGGAGGTGGGGTTCTACATCATTTCCGTGTTTTCCACCGACATTCAGGACTTATATTTCTCCCCACCACAAGCAAGCCGGCTATCATTTCTTTGAACGACCATCGAACAGCAGGGTGTTTACGCAAGACGGCGGGACTAGGCGGAACTGGGTAGGACTAAGGGACCGGGACATCGCCGCCCACTGTGATAGGTCAGCGGCGTTGCACTGACCAATCGCAGCAGGCGGTGATGTCCCGTTTCCTCCGCCCCGCCTCGTCTCGCCGTCTTGCATAGCTCCCCAGGGCGTCGCATACCTTTTACACCAGACACCGCTAAAGAGATGAAAGGCATATCTTTATTCTTTCTTTTTCCCTGAAAACCACGCGTTTCACTCTCATCTTGAGGTGGACCGAGGATACTTTCGTAAATTTCATTGCGTGTTCTCGCGCACACAGGCGGCTGGTGGCTCGTGGGAAAATCTTGCGCCACTTATTATGCAGGCTTTAAAAATTTGGTTCAGCATCCCCTTGAGTATTATTGCGCTCAAAAAATTAAAAGAGTGCTTATTTTTTAAAGATTTATCGTTAAAATTTTTAGTTACTTCATACACTGTTCTATGTAAAGATAGAACTATTTACAATTGTCTGAAACACTCGTTTTTGTATACCACGGAGCGTGTAAAATAGAGTTTCTCTTAGTCCGGCAAAACTATGTCGCAAAAAAGTAAGGGTTATAACAGCAACAAAAATGGACGAAGATTTGGGGTATACATTTTAAGGTAACAACCAATCCTTCGGTGAATGCTCAGATTCGTTTTCGCGGCCTATTAGTGCCATAGAAGAAATCCCAGAAACCTAGAAATTTCTAAACCACACAATCTTCTATATGCATTGCTTGGCCGCTAGCATTCCTGGGATACACATTCGCAAACCGAGCCATGTAACATTTTGTTTGGTTAAAATCAATGGATCCAGGGAAGGTATGTTCCAAGATCCCCGTATGATCGCGATTTTGTTCATGCGGTGAAGAATTTCTTTTTGGCCTCTCTATACTCGCGGTCAACTTTCTGTGGAAATTCGAAGAGAGGAGAAAAGGGCGAGTACGGCGGTTGGTGCACCCTCTCCCCTAGCATTGACTGCATTGCCACAGAAAGCTGACCGCGAGTAATACATTCTGAGACAATCAGAATTCCCGGTGACAAGTTTCCTTTTAAATACATTTCATAAATTCCGAGATATGTTATCCTACAACGGCGAAACAAGCGCATACTTTCGAACCGCCACCCCATGCAGCGTCGGTGCTTCGCGGGATGCAAAAATATATTCCTATCTTAATCATTAAGCAAGAACAACACTACCATTGTAAGATATCTGCGGAGATAATCTTGATTTACAATTTGCTTTAATGCACAACGCCAAAGATGCTTATATTGGCAAGGAACGCTTTCAGTGAAATGGTGCTTCATATCGACCTTGGCGCCACTAGTTCAGAACGACACTTACACAATTTGGAAGTTATCAATAGGCCACAATGGCGATTGCCATGTGAACTGCGACCGATCCGTCATTCACCTTGTGAGGTTTCGGTCGACTGTATGTTAGTATCCCTGTCTGGCTAGCAGGTATGGAAGGCAATGGCGCTATTTCCAGGATTCATTGATTGTAGTTTTGCACATGTGCAAGAAGAACCACAGCTGCGGCATAAAGCCCATAAAAAAACCTCAGTTTCCAACATGCGAGAGTTGCTTTCTATATTGTGCTTCGGCTATTTGTGCGTTGACGCGTAATGGGAGGAAAACCTCTAATGCTGGATCCGTAGCCTCTGCAGCAGGCCTTGTGTTGCAACGTACTATAAACCTCTCCCGAGGTAATCTTTGTTATATATGATACCTATTACCTTGAGTCACAATGCATTTTAAATCATAAGCCGAAATGCTTTGTGTAAATTTATACCGGGCTTCAAACTTACGTTTCAAACGCATAACATTTATTATAATTATATTTATTGTTCTTGGGATTGTACTGCACAAATGTCAATGTGTGGGCCTCTGACTTCAACAAACTCTCCTTGTTAGATCTCTTTGTACATGCCCCCAGTATCACAAAAAATCAAGTAAAAATGTCACCTTTTTCTTAGTACGAGACCTCATGTGTGCCCTCCTTGTGCTTGTCATTAACATCATTAAGGCACAGTCCTTCTAGTTCGAAAATACCTCACCAATATGAATTATTCACTCCGTCGTCACTCGGAGCTCTACGGAAGGCAGGGCGTGGCAAGTCACGTGCATCTCATTGTCGTTTCACAACCAATGAGGTTACGGCATAAAACGAAATGAACGACAAAGAGCGAATCGCAAAGCCAGAAGTCTGAACAAGATAGAACACGCCAGGCGTCTCTTAGGTTGTCCATGACCATAAAAAGGCGCTTGCAGACAATACATGTTCTTCCCGACGCCATTAATTGAGATTTAATATTATTATCGAAAAGCGATCAACTTAAATGAATAGCTGAAACCACTTTCAAGCAGTAGTTGAGAAAGCCATTTACAGTCGGTGACATGTCACGAACCAAGTATAAGCTCCTTCCATTTCTTTTCAATTTAGCAGAGCAAACCATGGAGCAGAGGTCGCCCCCACTCCAGCGTTTGCTCTGCTAATGTGGAAAGAGGTTGCTGCAGAATCCTCTTCTTTCCTGACCGGTCACCGTCCATAGCTCATTATGCTATATTTTGTTTAAAACCTAAGGGAAACTGCTCCTTTTCTTTATCAGAATCAAGTATTATAAATGGGATAGCGAGCAGCGAAATGCTCGATCTCAAAAATAATTCAGCTGGAAAGCTTATAATGAATTTCCTTAAAGGACGTACTCGAGAAGATCAAACAGGTAGTTGTAGACGCTGCTTCTCCTCGGAATATAGAGGTCGATTCCGAGGATGATGTATCCAGGTTGGTCTTCGTTTCCAGCTCTGTTCATTTCCTGGAGGTCCTTGAGACTCTATATTAAATGAAATCAGAAGGGTAAACATGTATGCTGCACGCATTTTGGCTCAGGTACCACGCACAGTATATTATTTTTTTAATTAAAACACGCAATAAGACTTTTTCGGTAGCCCCTGCGAAGGGGCGCAGTTTAAATGTTTTTAATTGGATAAAGTAATTTCCAAATTACTCAACGCACAATGTTGGACGCAAATTGATGGCGAAGGAAATATTGCAGCAAAGTGCCCAATCTCAGCGCCCAATCGGATGGTCCGACTTTGCCATAAAATCAATTGTCCCGATCAACAAACTAAACTTTGCGGCAGAAAGCACAAAACAAAATTTGCCGAGTGTGCCACAGGAGTTGTATATGAAATCCCTCTGTCATGCGGCGCTGTGTACATTGGCCAGACGGGCAGATGCGTGAATGACCGCGCACGCGAGCATGCGGCTGCTACGCGAGCCAGCCCGTCTGGCCATCTCGCCATTCATTGTAATAGATGCCCGTGTACGCCATTGCTACATGACATTGGGATTCTGGCTCGTTATCGCGACCGAACAAGCAGAGAGGTGCACGAGGCGTATGCAATTAGGGATAAGGGCGTTGACTGTATAAGTGAAGCGTCACTCGCCCTGTCAAAAAGTTAGTTTGAATATTTGAGAGAAGCATTGCGAGGGACACGCTGATGACTAACAGGGTTCTGGGGCCTATAAAAGGCATGTACTTTCCAAAATAAACAAAAAGTTGCGAGTGCGCCTTTTGTCGTTCCACTTCTCTGTCCTTGTTTTATTCGGCGCTTTTATTTAAAGAAGGAACAAATGTTTTAGAGCGCAGCTCTTAGGCGCGCGTTTCCGGCTTGAGCGGCGTCGCCGTCGCCGTCGGCGTAACCGCCCCAGGTCACGTGACCCCCAGGTCACGTGACCCCCCCCGAAGTCACGCCCCCCCCCCCCCCCGAGGTCACGTTGCCCCAGGTCGCGTGACTCCCGAGGTCACGTGACCCCGAGGTCACGTGACCCCAGGTCACGTGGTCCCTAGGTCACGTGACCCTCTGGTCACGTGACCCCTTCCCCTGAGGTCACGTGACAACACCCCCCCGAGGTCACGGGACCCCCCCCCTCCTTGCCTTCCCCTCCTCCTCAAGAGCTGCGCTCTAATTCGGCATTACAGGGAGTTGTAAACGTCTTTTATTTTTTGTTGGCTTTAACACAGAATGTGTTTTATCAGTCAAATTATATGACAAACTCGTCATGAAGCTCCATCACGAAGGACAGTGGCATCATATGACGTCATGTCCCACAATGTCACGTGGCTTAACGTCATGTGGCGCCATCATATCTTATGACACCATGACGTCATATGACGTTTGTCATGTGATATGGTGACGTAACGTGCCATTATGGCGCAACAGTATCTCTTGATTATAAAGTCACGTTATGTCGTAAAATTGGGTGGTTCCGTGATGCCACGTTAGGTCCTATTTGACACTTTAACGTCACATCAAACCATGATGCCATTTGACGTCTCAGTCATGAGACATCTGGCGTCTCGTGACGTCACACACTGCATGTCCCTTGCCCATTAACAACATATTCAGTGTTCCCCGCTCATTGTCAGCATGATCAAGCTCAGGATATTTTCGCTACCATGACAGTGAAAATCTACTGGTTAGCCAAGCTTGAAAGCTGTACCCTTTCTTGGAAATTCGGTGAGGCCATTGTGTCTTTCATATTAACTTGTACTTGTACCTCTCGAGTTTCTTTCCTTTCGTCCAACCTCCCTTGTGTGTGTAGAAGTGTTCTATTGGGGTGTACCTAACTTGTTGCATCTTCAGAATAGTTGGATCTCAGGATTGATTTTGCAGATTTAATTTCAAAAATATCTTTTAGAAGCTAGAATGAAACCTCGGTTCAGATATCCCGAATATATTAAACAGGCTTTTGTAGTGTGTTTTCTGAACGCGTTGTTATAGTTTAACATATTCTAGATCTAACAACTAGGAATCGTGGAGAAAGGTTCTCCCTCCCAAAAAGTGAGGAGACAGTACATGTTGTACCTTGAGCAGTAGGCCGTAGTTCTCGACAGTACGTCTGCTGGTCACCAGAGAGTCGTGGACTTGAAACTTTAGCAGTCCATAATGACGGATATTCAGCTTCCAGAAGTCTCTAACTGTGCTCATTGCAGCTTTGTCAGTGAGGTCCTTGTATGATTGATAGGCTTTTCTACAAAACAATATAAACAGGTGAAACACTTTTTACTCCGTTGTCGCTTCACACGCATTGTTCTCACTTAACAATATGCAGGCGAATCTTCTTTTAATATCAGAGGTTGGTAATCCATCAGTCCCTTCAACTAAATAATCGAGATGCTGCATAAAATCAAGAGTGAAACGACTCTTACGTTCAGTCATAATATTTATTTATTTATTTATTTATTCTTATTTTCAGTGACCCACCATCAGCTTAACGCCTCCTTTGTGGTGCACTTATCAATATAGTCAATTAGTAGTAAAATGTTAAACAGGATAAAAGCGAAACGTAAGGAAAAACAATAGCCTCAACACACTTTCGAAATTTACGCTCTTCATCAAAAATATCAAGACTAGCATTCCCACAAATCTGTTCTAAATGGTTATAAGTCAGTTGTAGGCGTGTCATGGGCGCAGCATGATAAAAGATCGGTAGGGTAAAACAAAGTATAAAGTCTACAAGACTTACAAGGAACGTGCAAGTAGATGTGACTGAGTAGCTCTGGGGTATCAATTGTACCATCTACAATCTTATACAAATATGTCAGTTCACGAATTGTTCTCCTGTTGGGCAACGAGTCTCACTTCACGAGTTCACAAATCCTCTCATAACTATAGAAATAATTCGATTCAAAATAACGATAAAAAATACGAACGCATCTACGTTCCACACTCTCAATTACACCTGAATTTGTCACTCAAATACAGTTCCAGACAACTGAGGCATATTGAACACGACTACGCACCAGTGAAGAAAACAAACGTAAAATACAAAGTGGTTTAGAAAAACCGCGTGTCACTTATGCAATGGCTTCCAGCACTCTAAAGGAAGCATTCATAATTGTAGTCACGTGATGATTGCATTTAATTGCAGGATCCATAAAAACACCTAGACTCAAGGATGACCTCAACGCGAGTATTATAGGTGGAATCTAATACATAGGGCAAGCTCAGAATTTCCCGCTTCCTAGAAAAGGACATAACTTTCGTCTTTGACTCATTCAAGAGTATGTCATTGGAAAAACACTACGCCGAAATAAAATCTATTTCACGCTGAAGATATTCACAATCGTCAACCGTTTTAGCCGCTGTA
>JAZHYW010016732.1:0-12969 GCA_037355805.1 Ixodes ricinus
CCGGTTCCTACAGTTGCGTTTGACTGCGTTTGACTGCGTTGCGGCAGCGAGACATCAGGACATCCCTGTTGCTTATATCGCGTGCCAAGAAGATTCCTTGAATTGGATTCCACGCTTCATACGAAGCACAGATGTGCCGGTGACTCGCACTCGGTTCTCGCCGCAACGCAGTCAAACGCACTCAAACGCAAGTGTCTGAACCGGCCTTTACTGTAGCTGGTTCAAGCTTGTCAAGCAGGGGTGCTATTCTAGTCGCAAACGGTACCTTTCTAGTTGTGACGTATCGAGAAAGAAGGGGCGGAGCCTCAAACTAGAAAGATTCTTGTTTGAGGCTCCGCCCCAACGTTCGGGTTCACGCACGCGGTCAGCTAGAAATTGACGATCCCCCTACGTCGCGATGACGTGTCCACGCAGTTGGGGCGCAGAAATCCCCGCATTTCCCCTGTTCTTTTTGTTATCTTCTTTCTTTCCTCCGGGAGTTAGAACGAGCGCATAACAAAGAAAAGGCTACCTTCCGGAAAATGGAAGGAAACAGAGAAAAATAATATTATCTTTTTATAAAATACGAAAGATTATTTCAATAATTATGACGTAAAGTAAATTTTGCTAAGATATCTCTGCTTGTTTTCTCGAAGTCTTTCGCTACGGTCTTTGAAAACAAACATGGCGAAAACCGCGGTAACGACCTTGTGGTGTTTGTGTCTCGTTTCCGTCGTTGCTTTCCCTGTTTCTGCACGATACGTTGGCATTACGAGAAGAAATTATTATGTGAAGGCACGCTGCAACTCCGATCATCCTTTGTGAAGCCGCCGTGAACATAAGCTGCAAAGGAAATTTCCTGTTTGCCTGTGAAAGAGACTCCAAACTGACGACGACTCTGTGGTAATATATGACAATTCATGAGATCGACGCAGAGTGCACCGGTTGTGAACATGCTGTGG
Organism: Ixodes ricinus; assembly: GCA_037355805.1. Taxonomy (NCBI): domain Eukaryota; kingdom Metazoa; phylum Arthropoda; class Arachnida; order Ixodida; family Ixodidae; genus Ixodes; species Ixodes ricinus. The sequence goes on from JAZHYW010016732.1 coordinate 942, forward strand.
ATGATGCAGGAAAGTTTCTTCGCGCAGTTTTAATAATGCTTTGCACCCCTTGCTCACTGCAGTGATTACGACGGTAGTCCCCAAAAGCCATGCTCTTCTCTTTCGGCGCCGAAGGAATGGAGGCGACCGCGTAATCTCGGGCAGTCTTTTTTACGTATTTTTTTATTTGCAGAAAAGCTCGTGCAAAAAAATAAAAAACGGCTTTTTACACGTCCCTACATAGGTACTTCGCTATCCCATTGGCTTCATTTCGCGTGACGATTCAACGCTGTTTGCCATGGAAACGTTCGTGAAACTAGAAAGCCTCTGTTTGCCGCTAACAGTCATTTTTCGAGTTCGGGTTGTGACGACAAAATGACGTAAGAACAAGAATGCATGAGACTATTTGCATTGTTTTAACTCGACAACCGTACCCTTGGCGAGAGAAACTCGAAAGAAGATGGCCGCGATGCTCGTCGGACCGACCGCGGCTGGGGTTTGACATGCGATCGGTCACTTGATCAACGCGCACACGAATGCTTTCTAACTGTTGGATGAGCCTATTCGGCTGCAGGACCGGGTCAAAGAGTACAGTGAGCTGGCGTTCAACGTCTCCGATATAACACTTGGCGAGATGCAAGACTTGGCTTCTATTTGTGCCGGTGTTATGAAGCTTGAAAGTGGTGGTGTTGTTGTGGCTCGGACGGTCGCCTTGCTGAGATTATGAATACGGCAATAGACCTTCATTCAGCGTTCCCATGCGTCAAGATTCAAAACCTCACCTTGACACAAAGTGAACAACGCTTCCGCGAGCACGGAGGCAGCAGCCAACGGTCTGAAAAGATATGTGCCGCCGCCAAGACCGCCAGCAATCGCCCCAACGGCAAGAAAACAAACGACAAGCTCATTGAGGTTTGTGTAGTGCTGACTGCTGATTCATCGGATGACAAAAGGTGAATAATGTAAAACGCAACGTACGTTTGCCAGCGTTTTGCAAAACTAACGCGTTTCGTTGAAAATTTAATTTGTGGAATTCGTTAACGCCTTGAAAGTTTGACGGGGACCGCATTGTGAACGCAGCCTTCACACAAGTGTTTTCTACAGTGTGTGCTTTGCCTGCATGCATATAAAGACAGAAACACTGCCTATGTGGTGCATAAAATAAAGAAAATTTCTTTTATCTTGATAATGTTGACTATCGATTGAGTGCTCTTGATAGTATGCTGGCGTAGCCAGGAACTTTTGAGGGTGAGGGTGGAGGGAGGTTGAGGTGGCTGGGATGTTCATGACTTCGGGTGTGTCTGTGTGGGGGAAGGGGGGATTGGTGTGTATATTCTAGTGCCCGCCGGATTTGGGGTGGGAGGGGCAAAGCCTCACAATCCCCCCCCCGCTAGCTTCGCCACTCGATGATACCATAAGGGAGCATCCTACATTCACAGGGCTGCCCTAAGCATGTGCGTAGCCACTGAGCTCGTACCATAATGGCAAGATAGTTGCTGACATTCTTCACGTTACGTAGCAGTTCTTTTTTTAGTACATATGCTCGCTTTTCCTTCACACATCTACTCTGCTTCCGCTTGTCGTTTATGCTCGATGGTGATAAGTCAACTGTGCGTATTTGCTCTGCATCACAGGCAAATTTCAAAAATCAAGCTCACACTACTTCTTAATTTCAATGAGTTACTGTCACCTTTGAAACGACAATCTATTTAGTGGTATCATAACCTTTTACATTAAACACACGTGTGTTGAATGTAGGACAATTGTATCTTTATTGCTTTTTCTTGGTCACGGAGATGACAACCATCCACAAGATTGCACTGGCTAAATTTCTCGTCTACAGTGGTAGCATAATGTTACCATGCTCTGTCAGACTAAACTCCTGCAGTCCAAACAACTAACGATTCATTTTAGAACACACCTGTTCGTAGTTCATTGCAGGGCATAAAAAAGTGTTTCCTATGATCGTCCGATAACTGACCATGCAATTCCAGAAGCTTGGTGTGAAAAAGGTAAAATATCGAATTGATACAATAAAATGCCATCAGCAACCCATCCAGATTTTATTGCGTGATTGACAGTAGCTACAAACCGCAACAAATGGTAAACTGAAGACATAAGTACTAAGCGTGCACTAACTCCGAAGCGGTAGAAACCTGAAGATTTTAACGTCAACTTACCACCAAGTTGTTAATGGCAAAGTGGTGTTTGCGTCAAAGTGTTGGAGTCCTTCAGAACGGTGACGGTCTCCTTCAGATCGATGATGATGGTTTCAGTTAGATTCTAAGTTCAGTCAACGCACCCCACGACGTCGATGTGCTTGTCGTGGTGGCGACAAAACCTTCTTTCGCACATGCCTCAGCTGCCTCGGTCCGGGGTTTTGTCGACCCAGCCGTCTCTTCCCAGCCGGTTGACAGCGACACTCGCGACGCGCCCGTCACGGCTGTGATCACCATCCCCTGGGCATTAGCTATGTGATCATAGGTGGAAACCGCGCCTTGTAGTTCCCCGCTGCGAAAAATATCCAGTGCGATTCAATTAGTCTGCTGCTGCTCGAGCGGTCATCATCTCTCATCGTCGCCGCTCTCGTCGCGAAGCTGGTCACACTGCGATCACACGGTGCTTATCTACAAGCGGTATTGTCGTCAGAAACAGTCGTCGTGCATCGCGAAGGCAACCGGGTGCTCGCGGAAAACCCGTCATTGTACGCGTTCGTCGAGAGATCGTTGCGCAGCAAACATCGCCGCCATTTTCTACGCTCTAGAATCCTGCCCAAAGCGTGTTCCCCTTCGTGTAATAGAAGCAGAAGTTAAAAGCACGAGCACATCACCCCGAACAACCCCGAACGATGCTTGCACGAACGTTGGCTTGCACTGCGCAAGCGCGCCTGCTCGACAGGGACGTTGAAAGCCGGAGCACGTTCTTCAGCTCTCTACACCCGCACTAGCTCGCACTCGCTGGGCGTACTAACCGGGGGGCAAGGGGGGCGCTTGCCCCACCCCAGTTCTCCAGGTGGGGGGCAAGGCATGTGTTTTGCCCCCCCTAAAACAGCCGCCACTGGGCAGGGCAAAGACTGGCCGGCGCCGGCCAAGGAACACCAAGGGCACCGTCCTCGACCCGCGGGGCATATTAGAGAGTTTTAGTAGATCGTTCCGATGACTCCGATAACGATATTTGATACTCCGCCGCCGCCTTTGCGCATGCATCGTATCGTTATCGGGGGTATCGTATAGGCATCGGAACGATCTACTAAAACTCCTATTGTTAACGTGAAGGCGATACACACCCCAGCAACGGCGTTCACGCCGAATGGACCTTTTCACATACCGACGGCACCAGGCGGTGGCTGCACGAACTAAAAATCGAGGAAGGGACCTACCTGCGCTACCAATCGATAATGGGAGCTACGCTACCAGTTTCTTCGTTCTCTGAGCAGCGGGGCGTGCCCAACGCCACTTCCAGTGGGGCATCCGTGGCGTCCACTTAAACGTCGTGTTATTATTTCCGTCCGCTTACTTTTTTGCGTAACACAATCATATGTATTCTGCAATTACGTTTGCTACTCGCTGATCCACAGCCTCCTTCCGAATTTCCTCGATTTTTGGTTTCAACTTCCGCCGCTTGGCATCGGGCGCTCGCGCGTGCGCAGAACGCTTCTCGGAAAAAGTCCAAATTGGATGGTACGTGGAGATAGGCGCTGGTGCCGTCAATATAGGCAGCGGTTGCAACGCGAGTTTCCGAAGCGGTAGCGTATACCTTAGTGGTAAAATATCTGCCTCATACGTAGCGGACCCGGGTTCGATTCACGGTGTGGGCTTACTTCTTTTACTTATTTATTTTTAGCATTTTGTTTTGTCGAGGCATTTGGCGATATTTACGACATTTCTGTTTGCGATTAACACAGATAAAAACGAATGTTGTCGACGAAACTTCGCTGAACTAAACGGTATGGGACTCTATTTACCGAGGTTCATGTAGGACAGTGGGGCTTGAGTTGCCGGCTGGACGCCGCAAAGCGGCGTGTACGGGGCGGGGGGGGGGCGTTAAGTGGGTTAATAGTTTTGTAATTAGTAGCTGCATACTGCCGCCGCAAAGCGGCGTGAACGCAGGCGGGTGGTGGGTTAACGCGCTTCGAGTGTACATGCGCCGTCCAAATCCGAAATTTAAGTTCCCGCGCGTTGCCGAGCAGCCAATCCGGCGTGAGCGTCGTTGCTAGGGGTCAATCATCTGCGCCATAAAATTAGAGATGAGCCGAATCTGCCGAACTTCAGATTCGGCAAAGTCCGGCACATGCCGAAATTTTGAAGGAAAGTTTGGCAAAGATTCAGCAAAAATTCGGCAAATGTCTGAGCACGCGCCCGAACACGACGGGGCCATGAATTGCAAATGGACGCCCAGCAGTCGTGGCTGTTACCATCGTACAGTTTAGTACAAACAGCGGTTACGGCGAGGTGCGGAGTAGGCAACACGGTAACTGTGCGTTTGTGAGCCTTTGCGAGTGTGGTTCTCTTCAATATTCTCTACCTCAAGAACAGAAAATCGACCAGGAATTTACGCAGTCCACTGCGCAAGTGACAAATGATGCGGTACATTCTGGATAACGTGATTTTAATTTGACCTTTCCATTGATGCAACGAGGTAGTTGAAACATTGACTGACAACTGAAAATTACGCTCAGTGTGCCTAGCCCACTGCTGTCAAACGGGCAGAGTCACGAGAGCTGGCCAGGATGTATGGGAAAGATATTTTCTTTCCTTTTTGTGTACTTTCTGTTGTGTGTATATCCTGTACATATAAATGTCTGTTTTGTTTTTTCACATGTGGTGGCGGGCTGGCAGGCACTCTGCGGAAGGTAGCAGCTTGGGCGAGTTGGTTGCTCATATTAATATACACACTACAGCGCACTACTGCAAAAGTACACTCACTCCTTACACACGAAAAAGAAAGGAAAAATTCAAACGAACCACGCTGACTGACAACTCGTTTCTATATACTTTGTCTTCTTCTACGTTTGGAACTACCGAATTTCCCGAATCACGCGCAGCAATCTCCTAGGCTATGTTCCAAATCTTACCTGAGTAACCTGTCTCCTACGTCAGCGGGTAATACCACGTGACATCGCGAGTAAACGATCTGCGACTCGATTTTGGAACGGCCGGGATAATCACCTGGATACTACGCGGATTGGCTTCGTCTCGGGCTACGGCAAAAGAAAACATATCAGCGATGGCGGAAAATAGCAGACGATCTCTTTTGATCATGGAGAAACCACACAGAGACGATAATGTTAACTGCTTCGAAGTTTTTCTTTGACAGTGCCGACGCGGTTTTTTCTGAGATGGCTCAACCAGCTCCTTTTGGTCACCTTCCTTTTGGGCTGTATATTGAGATAAAAATTACTAATTCCTTTCAGTTAGACATCAACATTTTTGTGTTGATTAATCTGAGCGATCGCTGTAAGTCTAGTCCAGGTGCCATAAACAGCCTCAACTCATCGTAATTAGCACCGATTACGTTTTGCGGATATTGCTTCCACACGGTAGAGCGGTAGAGCGCATGGGGCTTTCTCAACAGTGATATGTAACTTACGTTCGCTTTGACGCGAATATGATTATAAAATCACAGAGAGCACTTTGAAACCGCTATAGACAATTTATTAGGGAGGGAAATGTGATAGGGTTGTTGACTGATCGTATACATAAAATCTTCGTGCCTTCACTGCTTTACATGCGTTATCCTCTCATTACGCACACTCTGAGGAGAAAAAAACCCCAAAAACTTCCACATTATCTACTGCGTTCGAACATTTTCAACTTTTAACGTAAGAATACAGAGTTCCCACCGAAGACGAGAGTAAGGGTTTTCACCTATCTGCCTAGCCCGCACACCACCACATGGGCCCCTTCCAGTACGTGCAAATAAAATAACTCCATTTCAGTGACATATGAGCCAAGGGGTAAAAAAGCGATTCTTCCTTTCAATTCAGCACATTCTAAGCTGGTAAAAAGAGGAATCGTATAATTATGTCTAAACAACTCTCTTCAAAAATCTTGCGAGCACTCCATTTCAGTAAGCTTTGATGCGCAAATTTCAACATTAACATCTGCCGGATTTCCCATCTCTTTATTAACATCGATTGCAGAGAGCATCCTGAAAACCAAAAATAAAAGAACATCTGTCACACCAAGAGCCAGAGATAGAACCACGAGACCAGTCGTTCTTCCCTAGATACACAGGTTCTCTCATGGCATCAAAAAAATCGCTAATAAGTTACACATCGACGGCGTCTTCTCTGCTCCTAATCAGCTTGCCAACCTGTGCAAACAAGTTAACTCATCATATTCCCACCGAACAGTAACTTGTACCAAGAAACATCAGAACAGCTTCGTCGAGTGCGCGGAGGAAGTGGTGTATTCATTTCCTTTTTCGTGTGGGAAAATGTACATAGGGCAGACTGGACGATGCCTTAATGATAGGCTCCGTAAACACAAAAACAATAGCACCAGAGCTAACTCTGGCCACCTGGGCATACACTGCCGTGATTGTGGGTGCGTAGGTTCGCCTGCCATCTTGTACAATTTTAGGTAGGCACAGTAATCAATTAACGAGAGAAATTATAGAAGCCGAACACATCGTCAGGAATTATGAAAACTGTAACAATATACCATATTTGTACCTGACAGAAAAAGAAAACATTTTCTAGGCGTCTAGGAAATTGATGCGCGTGATTCGGGAAATTCGGTAGTTCCAGACATAGAAGACAAAGTATATAAAAACGAGTTGTCAGTCAGCGCGGTTCGTTTGAATTTTTCCTTTCTTTTTCGTGTGTAAGGAATGAGTGTACTTTTGGAGTAGTGCGCTGTAGTGTGTGTTAATCTGAGTAAGGGTTTTCACCTATCTGCCTAGCCCCGCACACCACCACATGGGCCCCTTCCAGTACGTGCAAATAAAATTATTATTATTATTATTATTATTATTATTATTATTATTATTATTATTATAATCAATCCTGTTTTCAGCTCACAAGTTTAGTTTGTGCCAAAAACAAAATAATATTGCTTTTTAGTTCGCGTTATTTTCGCGATTTTCATGTATCTGCATAAAACCAAACACAGAACTATGCATGCTCGACGTTGCACATTCGACATTCCTAACTCTTCCCATCTTTCTAAACGTCCGTGTGTGTCCTAACATCAGAAACCGGCATTTTAAAGGTTAAAAACGGCACGTTGCGAATATGGGACGCACACTTTCATGCAAAGCTGACGTCAAGTGACTCAAATGGAAAAACATGCATATTTACAATATTGTTACCTCTTCTGGTGAAGGGTCAGCAACCGTTGCATTCGTTTTCACGCACGAAACGGTGACTTCCAGAGAAAGTAAAAACGCAGTGTTATTGCATTTGCATTTACACACACACACTTGCAGGCTTGCGCTGATGAGGCCTCAAAATTGAAACTCTCGTAGCGCGATTCGTGACTGCGCCGGCTACTACCCAACCTCGTTGTCACGCCACATTCTTCAAGCAGACACTAAAATTGCCAGTAAACACCGAAAGCGACACCGACACAACTATCTTGTAGAATCTCACCTTATTATTAGTAATAACTGTGTCAATAGGCACTACATGTTGTATTTACGTCAAGACAAAAAAAATCTTTTTTTGTTAAAAAACTAAATATCAACGTTAAGAGGGGCGCACCCCCAGAGCCCCATAGAGAATACATGAGGTTTTTCGCCAACTTAGAAAAATTCTCACATAATAACGGCTTCGGGGAGCTTCTTGAAAATTTCGGCTTCAAAGACATTAAGGAATTATCGAGACATTCAATGGAACAAATATTTTATTATAAATTTGATTATATTCTTTAAAAAATCATGAAAATGGTCAAAATCGGCTAATTCGGCACTCTTACGTTCGGAGCGAATTTACAAAATTATTTCAAAGCAAACGAAAAAAGTATTTCATTGAATGTCTTCTAAATTTATTACGGAATCGAATAATATCAAAATTATTCACGTAAGTCGATCTGTTCCGTAACTACAGCGAATATAAAGAACCAAGGTGTCGGTGCTTGTTTTCGTTGTTTTTAAGGTACCTCTCTCTCCCGTGAGGTGGCGCTCGCTGTCCACGAAATGCGAAATCGTCCTTTCGGCGATCGGCCGGATCGGCACTCTGCAAGGTGTTCTTCCGCGCGCGCCTGGCGCGCCCGTATCCTGTTTCATTCTGCACGCCGAGGCGTCAGTGTGCGTGTCTCGCTTTCCTGCTTATCGGTAAATAGATCTCCGTGTTTTTTTTTTTTTGTTTTTTTTTTGACACAAAGTTTTATTTTTTGTTATCTTTCACACTAACGTCCTTCGGCCTTGGGGTCGTGGAAATCGGGGATGAAACGTGCACAGGGTAGATCGGTCTTTGCCTCCTTTATATTTTTCACGGACGTCCGTGACCTCCGTACGGTTCGTGGTCACCGCAATTTGACGCGAGGAAAAACGGGTCGCCTGCTCTGTAGCCAGGGTATTTCTAGGGGAGGGTGATAACTCGCTGTTCTTCTGAAAATTCACATATTGCCCAAAAAGGTGGCATGGCTAATGATTAGGGTATGTTTTTCCGGTGTTTATTTTTGACCAAAAATCGGCGCATTTTTTCGACGCTTACTTTTTAAACACCAGTGTATTATGGTTGAACGTCTCGTGATGACGCAAAAAGCGTTGATAACCAAGGAAGAAAAATGCGATTGGACAAGAACATTTCAAATTTCCAATTCTATTCGCATATTTCATACGCTTTTCTTCCCGTGGGAGCGTCTATCCCGACAAAAAATGCCTAAGTCACTGAGCTGTGAACGCATACGCAGTGTACAATCGTTTGGCCTAGGGAGCTATTGCGCACGCTCGAACGCGCTTCACAGCCCAGTAGACAAAGTTGGCGGCACCCAGAAGGCGAGTTTTGGAATGGTCTGTAGTAGGCAAAAGAAACAAATAACAATCAACGCATCTCAGTTCCCCAAGCGAAGAGGCGCGTTTCTAAGGCCAATGGTTCCGGACGACACTAATGTTGTTGGCGTTGCCTTCCAAGAACCACACCGACCTCTGAATAGGCACTGGAAGGATGGAGGATCGACGAGATAACATGTTTCACAAACTTCTACAGAGGAGGCGTTTCGAAGAAACTAGCCGTCGCTGGGGCGGGAACATTCACCGACTGGAGTGTTTTAGTTTTACAAAGGCCGAATATTTCCAACCACCGGAGTTTTTCGGCTGTAACCAATTTTGTATTTTCGTCACCGGCGGATGTTTATCAACTCAGAATATTAAAGTTCGTCCTGAAAATTGTTTTTTTTTTCCTTGGTGAATAGAGGTGATTTGTTCAGGTTAAAACTTCGCATTATCAAAATAACAAACATCGAAATGCTGAACACCGGATAATGAAGTTGCTAAAAGGCCAAAGCGCCAGAAGGCAACCCTGAACTGCAACAATATTTATTTACTTAGACTTCAAAACGTATTTTTGTAGGGGAAACTGGACTAGGGCAAGAAAGAAGGGAGAATGGAAGGGCTGAGAAGGGAAAGGGAGTTCGGAAGAATAGAGCGAGGAGAATAGGGAGTTTCAGCAGATCGTTTCCGCAACCCGCTAAGCGCCAATAGGGAGTTTTCGTAGATCGTTTTCGCCGTCCCGCAACGCCCTCCGCAACCCGCTACGGTACCCGGAACTCTACAGCCAAGGCCGTCGGCGCGCAGGCGCAGTAGCGGCTTCTTCATTGCGGAGGGCTTAGCGGAGGGGAAACGCGGTCTACGATAACTCCCTAGTTTAGCTCTGCGTAATCCGCCACGAGACCTTGAACTATGCAGAAAACACTGGAGGCGTGAACGCTAAGTTGCGGCGCCTTCTTTGGGGGTACCGATACAGAGGAGAAAAACGGCCTGCTAAATCTCGCTATCTCCAAAGCTGACCGGTAACGTCACGCAGAGGAAACGGCGGCCAAACGTTCCGCGCGTAGAAAATCAACTTCCTTTCGAGATACGCTCATGAAGGTGGTGCATATGTTACGTTTGCAGCGACGCATAGCAAACGCCTCAACGACCGCGATTCCTTTCAAACCCTGACCTACGCAAATGATAATCTACAACGCGGTCAAAAGCGATGTCTTGGGCACCCCGAAAAGTCATTTTTGTTCGCACTGCCGATTATCGGTTTCCCGAAGTTAGCACAAAGAAGTTCAAAGTGGGGAGTTTTTGTGTGCCTAACAGAAAACGACGCACCCTAAACATTCCATAGCTTCGCTTAGTGGAGTGGCCTACTAATCCTTGGGGTCTCGTGAGTCGTGCCTAGTTGTTTTGAAAACGGGGAGAAAAGAAAAGAAGAAACTCTTGAATGTTTTTGTTTAGGCCTGAGTGACACCCCCAACCCCTTTCGTAACAAGAGTCGTAACAAATTTCTGTAGGACCGCCAAGCTCGTCAAATAACCCCAGCGAAGCACAAGAAACCGCTCTCTTGCGGCATCACAAAATATTTCGTAATATAATTCTTACATTCGTTACTTTCACAACACCATGGTACCTCGTATTTTATCATTTCCTCGTTCATATTTCTTTCTTCGCATTATGGTTGTTATGGCGACAGGTGCGACTTCACTCTCGATTTTGACCGTTAGCTGAGAGCAGAAACCCAAAAATTGGGATGGGTAATGACTCAGGATATTGCAGTGCGTCCCGAGATTTATGTTTTTATAGATTTGTAAATAGATTTGTTTTGTGGAGTTAGCAACCCACCGCAGTTCTCCAGCCGTGATGTATTTGAAAGGCTGCCATGCAGTGAGGGAAAAATGTGACTTCGGTTACCGCGTCTAGTTCGAGCCCAGCGGGGCAAAGACAGCAGCGGATAGTGGGGAATTGCGGACGCTGACATCGTCGGTCCCGAGATACAGAACGAGGCGAAGCGCGCTCGCTTTGCATCTACGCTTTGCCTTTGTTCAACTGTTCGTCAGCGTGAGTTGTTTCTGATAAAATCACTTTCGCCGGTTGTTTCTGCGGAAATAAAGCAAAAGGACACTAAATATTGTCATTGCAAATTATGTTTTACCAGCTTTTGCGTTTATGACGGAAAAAACTTGCTATTTCGTCTCACCGGGACCGACGATGTCTGCTTCCGTGTATTGCTATTTCGAGGCGACTGCAAAGCCTGGGAAGATGCTGGGCCTTTTCCTCGATATTATTATATGATCTCTATGTTCGATGTAGACAGGGGCGGATGCAGGAATTTTCTGAGGGGGGTCAGGTGTTGGTCAGCGTACCATTTGTTTAGGAATCCCCTCCCCTCTCCTTCGTTTTACGCCCTAAATATTACACATGCAGAAATCAAGAGGGGGTCAGGACATCCGGACCCCCCTCTAAATCCGCCCCTGGATGTAGACCGTCTCGATGCTCGTAAGAGCCATCAATGCAAACTCCTACTTCTCTCCCGCCTGGCTCTGTAAAACTACCGAGCTCGTCAAATACCACAAAAAAGTGGGAGCGTTCAAATACCACAAAGTGGGAGCGTAAGTTCTTCTGAAAAAGCTCCTTCAATAGATCTAGAAGCCTTGTCTATGTTATATTATTTTCAACCACATATGAACGCGACGTTCCACTTGTAAAACGTCCAACAAGTTAAAAATGTACGATGGCATCCGTCGTATATTCATTACTTTCATAACATCGTGGCACCTCGTATCCTAATCTTTCCTCGTTCATATGTTTGTTTTCGCATTACGGTTGTTACGGCGTCAAATAAAAAAAGACGCAACAGTTATTTAATTACATGCACGAAGCAAGTAATCTAAAAACCGTGCAGTTTGTGGTTTCAGTCCACCTAAGCTTATGAGTCCAAAATGTCATGTGTTGAAACAAATAAAAGTCATTGCCAAAATGATTAGTATAGAAAGTGAGTCTAACGTGGGTATCTTCCAGCAGACGTTCGCGCGCCTTCAATACGATTTCTCAATAAATCGGCGCTGTGCCCCTTGGACACACTTTGGGGGCCAACACATGTTTACGTCGCTGCCCGAAA